>PVKV010039882.1:0-12696 GCA_004027835.1 Alouatta palliata | reverse complement strand
GCCTTGGGGTTGCTCTTCTTGAGGAATATCTTTGTGGTGTTCTCTATATTTCCTGAACTTGAATATTGGCCTGCCTTCCTAGGTTGGGGAAGTTCTCCTGGATAATATCCTGAAGAGTATTTTCCAGCTTGGATTCATTCTCTCCATCACATTCAGGTACACCTATCAAACGTAGATTAGGTCTTTTCACATAGTCCCATATTTCTTAGAGACTTTGTTCATTCCTTTTAACCCTTTTTTCTCTACTCTTGCCTTCTCATTTTATTTCATTGAGTTGATCTTCCACCTCTAATATCCTTTCTTCTGCTTGATTGATTCGGCTGTTGAAACTTGTGTATGCTTCGCAAAGTTCTTGTGTTGTGTTTTTCAGCTCCACAATTCACTTACATTCCTCTCTAAGTTGGTTATTCTCATTAGCATTTCGTCAAATCGGTTCTTAGTTTCTTTGCATTGGGTTAGAACATGTTCTTTTAGATCACAGAAGTTTCTTATTACCCACCTTCTGAAGCCTGATTCTGTCATTTCATCACACTCATTGTCCATCCAGCCTTGTTCCCTTGCTGGTGAGGAGTTGTGATCCCTTGTAGGAGGAGAAGCATTCTGGTTTCGGGTGTTTTCCTCCTTTTTGCGCTGGTTTCTTGCCATCTTTGTGGATTTATCTATGTGTGGTCTTTGTGGTTGGTGATTTTCAGATGGGGTCTCTCACTGGACATCCAATTTGTTGATGATGAAGTTATTTCTTTCTGTTTCTTAGTTTTCCTTCTAACAGTCTGGTCCCTCTGCTGTAGGGCTGCTGAGGTCCACTCCCGGCCCTGCTTTCCTGGGGATCACCTGCAGCGGCTGCAGAACAGTAAGGGTTGCTGCCAGTTTCTTCTTCTGCTATCTTTGTCCCAGAAGAATACCCACCAGATGTCAGTCTGAGCTCTCCTTTATGAGGTGACTCATTGGATATATGGGGGTCAGGGAGCTGCTTGAGACAGAGTGTCCCTTATAGGAGCTCAAGTGCTGAGCTGTGAGCTCCATTGTTCATTCAGAGTTGCTGGGCATGTACGTTTAAGTCTGCTGCAGCAGAACTCATGACCCCCTGTTTTTTTCCCCCGGTGCTCTGTCCCAGGGAGTTAGGGCTTTATTTATGAGTTTCCCTTGTGCTGCTGCCTTTTTCTCAGGGCTGCCTTGCCCAGTGATGAGGCAGCCTAGTCACTGCCTGCAGAGGCTTTGCTGAGCTGGTGTGGGCTCCGCCCAGCTGCCGTGTGAACTTCCCTCCAGTCCTGTTTATACCGGTGTAGTTAGATCTGCCTAGGCAATGGCGGGCTGCCTCTGCAATGGCAAACTACCTCCGTAGTGGCAGACTGCCTCAGTAATGGCAGATGCCCCTCCCCCACAGATCTGGACTGTCCTGGGTTCAGCTGTGCTTGCTGTGAAACTCTAGATCCGGAGCGTTTCCGATTGCTGGTTTTTTTTTTTTTTGTGGGGGTGGGACTGGCGGAGCCTGATCACCTGGCTCCCTGCCTCAGAGCCTTTTTTTTCTTTTTTTTTTTTAGTTGAATGGTCAACTGTCTCCCAGGTGTTCCAGCCGCCTATTGAAAAGGCGCCGGGATCTGTGTGATTTCCTGTGCAACGACTTAGTGCACCAGCTGAAACCACGGGCGCTGAGATTCGTGGCCTTTTTTTTTTGCCTGGGAAATCTCCTGGCCTGGCTGCCTGTTTCAGTCCCCTTTTTTAATCAGATCAATGGGCAGCTCTGCCTTCCCAGAGCTCCGATTTCCAGCTAGAAAGGCACCGGGACCCACGTATTTTGTATGGGTAACCGCTGCGCCGGGTCACCGCCCAAAACAGCTGCGCGGGCCAAAACAGCCCCACTGGGGAAAACAGCTGCGCCGGCCAAACCAGCCACGCTGGCGACCCGTGGGGCTCCTCTCCCTGGGAATCTCCTGGTCTGTGGGCAATAAAAATCCGTCTGGGAATGCGGCGTCCACTCACCCTCCGCGCTTTCACTGGGAGCTGCAATCCTCATCTGCTCCTAATCAGCCATCTTGCCGGTTGCCTTCCGGGGCCCTTACATTTAATGTAAGGGGAGAGTGGCAATGTGATAGATTCAGAGGCAATTACTACGCTATTGAAGAAGCACTGCCAAGAGTCAAACAGAAAAAACACTGGGATCAAATAATAGAAATCCACAAGACAGAGAAGGCCACAGGAAGTAGGGCATTTGGAAGAAATGCCATAGAGTCCAGTCTGCTATTGCTGGACAGGTCTGACCACTTTTCACAGATGTAGCACATATCTGCTTCATGACCACCTGATGCCTTCTATGCCAGATGTTTCAACTTCATTTAATACAAATTTTTAACAAATTAGAATTAACATTTTAAAAAGGGCTGAAAATATTAACAGATACAAGATTTGCCTTGAACCAGGACTGAATTTTTTTCTCTTTCTTTTGCCATTCATTTTAATGTGAACCCACCTGTGGGAAAGGTGGGTAATTTAAATGAATAATGTAATGATGTTGTATTATCCTAGATCATATTATACTGTTTTTGAAATTATCTCCTGCCCCCATTGCAAACTTATTGATGAATTGCATTGTATAGGAGTATCAAAAAACTAAGTTTGCAGATTCCTGAGACTGACTATAGAGGGCTGATGTTAATTGTAAGAAGATCTCATATTGAGACAGAACAACTGCCATAAACCTGGAAGAGAACAAAGCTTTTTTGGAGGGGGATGGGCTCTTGCCCTCGCTTTGTCACCCAGGCTGGAGTGCAGTGGCATGATCTCAGTTCACTGCAACTTCCGCCCCCTGGGTTCAAGCAGTTCTCCTGCCTCAGCTTCCTGAGTAGCTGGGATTACAGTCGCATGCCATCATGCCGGAATAATTTTTGTATTTTTAGTAGAGATGGGATTTCACCATGTTGGTCAGGCTGGTCTCAAACTCCTGACCTCATGATCTACCCACCTCTGCCTCCCAATTTATCACTTCTTTGGAGGCCAACAAAGTGCTGGGATTACAGGCTTGAGCCACCGCGCCTGGATGAGAATAAAGCTTTTATCTTTCCCCTCCCTAGTTCTTTGTTTTCTGAAATAATCTCCTCACAAGGAGGTGAAACATTGAGTGGCCAGCCTGGCTTTGTGGTTGCTTCTGTATATCCCAGCCTGTCACTCTTAGGAGCACCAGGAAGGTCTATAAGTATCTCTACTTGTGTCCAGCATGTATACACCTTCCCTTGAAGAATATAGATTGGGAATGTAAGGAATATGTTTCCTCATTGGTAATGTTAACTTTTTATTTCTTCTTAATAATTTAAAATGTGATGTGAAGGACTAATTTTTAAAGTATCAGATAATGAAACAACAGCCCTGAAAAATGTAGATATTGGAAATATTTCTTTCCTTTACCATTACTACATGGTTTACCAGGGAAATAGAAGAAATTGGAAAACTGAAAGAAAACCAAGGAGATGTAGCAATATTGAGGATTATAATAACTTTGTGAAAGTTTTCCTCGTAGAGAAAAGTCAAACTAAGACAATTAAAAGCATCTTGAAAACTGACAATTCACACTGCATGGTAGATACAAAACGTCCAATGAAATTCCCAAGATTTTTCAAAGCAAATGGTGTCTGTTTCTCACCAACGTTGTCTATCCAAACTGTTGTCCAAGTCTTATAGTGGTAGTGCTTTCTAAATATCTCCAGGTTGCATTGCTCTTTACTGTTTCTTGGTCTCTGCTGCTCTTTCTCAAGCCTTCATGACTGTGTGTCTTGCCTGGATTACTGTGATGATCTCCTACTGGACTCCCTGCCCTCAATCATGCTTCTGTAATCTATTGTGTGCCTGGTTGTCAGCAACTCTAATCATGGCCACCATACTTAAATTTTTAAATTTCTCATATATTTCAGAATAAGGAACCCTTTAACTTGACATATTAGGAAGATGCTTCATGATCTAATTCCCTGTAATCTTTCCAACATCATTTCTCACAGCTTTCCTACCTTATACTAGATGTGTTAAATGATGCACCTACTTCACTTGTTCATTCATCTACTTAGCAAATGTTGACTAAGTATTCAGCATTGTCAGGCACTGTTTTAGGTGTTGAAATATAGTGGGAGTACTTTCAGTTCCTAGAATAAGTCCGGGGCCTTATCTTATCTCTTATCTCTGGGCCTATGTATATGTTTTTCTCTTTCCCAGGAACTCTCATTTTCCTTGAAAGTATAAATTCTGCTAAGTGCCCTACTGACTTACTTCTGGTAAACCTTCTCTGTTACCTAGGCTGAGTTAGGTGACATGCTTGGTCCTCTGATAACACCCTTTTCTCTCATGCATTTATCACACTACACTTTTCACTTCTCTGTCTACTCCACTAGAGTGTAAGCTTTTTAAGGCAATATGCCTTTTTAATTTTTGTATTCCCCAGACAGTGCCTTGCATATTATAGATGTTATTTATGGGATATCTTTTGAAAAATCTCCAAGTGGGTCCTGAGATCCTAGACATTGCCTAGTAATAATTTTTCTTTCATGTGATAGCAGATGAATCTAATCGATTTTCATTGTTTTTAAAGTGAGTTATGCAAAGGTGGCTATGCCTTTTAATAAAAGATTAGCACAAAGGGAGAATAATAACATTTGCAAATTATTCGCTTGAAGCTTTTATTTAGAAATCTGTTTGCATGTCATATATATGTATATATGTGCATATATATGTGTATAACAGATTTCTGTATGTATATATATGTGTGTGTGTGTGTGTGTGTGTATGAATGTATGTATATAGCTAGATTGGGAAATGTGGGCCTAAATCTGGACTTTTACACACCAATTAAGGCAAGTCAAATTTGTAATATATTTCACCACAGGCCACAATTTCTACCTTGGAGAAGGGGTTAGATCATGGTCTCCATCTACGGGAGCAGTTACCTGATAGTCACATAAACTGCAGGCTGGTCCCCTCTGTGGTCTGCTCCTGATCAGGTTGGATTTCCAAGAAGATAGGCTCTAAGAAGAAGGTTTGAGTATGGAAGTTTATTTAGGAAGGCTCTTGGGATCCATCCTTGGGGTGGGAGTGAACAGACGGGGATAGAGGGGAGTAAAAAAAATACAGAATTGGGTGGAGGGAGAGAATGAATAACAATGCTGCCATAATAAACACCTCAACCAATCTTACGGGAAGATTGGGGCTGGGATGACTCCAGCATTGAGAGGCAAAGGGGGCTGTGCCTTTATGCTCCTGCACAGACCAGTCTCCCAACCCCACCCAACTGCAACCTGCTGAATGAAGGTCCCTTCTTCAACTGTGGTCTATTCCTAAGAAAGAAATCAGAAGAGACCATGGGAATGCTATGGTTTGAATGCATGTGCCCCTCCAAAATTCATATGTTGAAACCTAATCACCAAGGTGATGGTATTAGGAGGTGGGGACTCTGGGAGGTGATTAGGTCATGAGGGCTCCAGGTTTGTGAATGGAATTAATGTCCGTACACAAGAGACTTCAGAGATCTGCCTCCCACTTTCATCCTCTTCATCCCTTCCATCCCTTCCACCATATGGGGAAACAGAGTTTATCCAGTCCTCCATGTGAGGATGCAGCAGCCAGGTATAATCTTGGAAGCAGAGACTGGACCCTCACCAGACACTGTCTCCTGGGGCCTTGATCTTGAACCCTCCAGCCTCTAAAACTGTGAGCAATAATTTTCTATTATTTATAAATTACTCAGTGTAAAGTATTTTGGTATAGTAGCAGGAATGGCCTAAGACAGGTAGTGAGTGTTTCAGTTCTGAAGCTGCAAGTAGAAATCTCGGTTGTGGACTCTAGGATCCTAAATCTTTTCATCACTTAGTGGAAAAAGTCAGTTTTGAGGCTCATGACCACTAGGAAAATTCAAGATTCCTGACTCATGGAAATGAAGGGCTGAAAGCGGGAGAGGAATAGCAAGAAGGTATTTGCTTTCAAGCCCATTTTCCCCTTCTTTCAAGCTGTTAAAACATGTTCAGTTGTTCACCTGCTAGTAGCAATTGGCTCAGGGAAAGTGACTTAGATCCCTTGTTCAAGGAGGTAAATTAAGTTACCCTTAGCCAATCATGGTGAGTCTATTCTGCTTTTCAGAGACTGGTTTAACAAGAGTCATGTGATCCTTCTGGTTAATGAAAGGTAAGGGGAAGCCAGCTTGGAGTTGCTTCAGAAAGGCTACTCTTAAACAGAAACATATTTGAAGAAACCATAACTTTATTCCAACTCTTCATGTGTGTCGCTGAGGAAGTGATGTCTAGAGCTACTGCAGCCACTTAGGCCATGAGAAGAACCAGTATAAGTCAGCAAGCCAAGATGCTAAAGACAGCAGAATAGGATAATGGCAAGAATCTTGTCCTTGATGCTGTTGAGCTACTGAATTAACTGGGGCTGCAACTCCCTGTATTAGTAAGGGTTCTCCAGAGAAACGGAACCAATAGAATGTATATATAAGTATATAATAAGAAATTAGCTCATGCAGTTACAGAGGCTGACAAGTTCCAATATCTGCAGTTGGCAAGCTGGAGACTCAGAAGAACTGATGGTATAGTTCCAGTCTAAAGGCTAGCAGGCCCAATAACCAGGAAAAGCTGATTAAAGTTCAAAGGCAGGAAAAAACCCCCAATGTTCCAGCTTGAAGGCAGTTAGTCAGGAGGAATTCACTCTTATTCATTAGACAGTTGGCTTTTTTGTTCTATTTAGGCTGTCCATTGTTTGGATAAGGCCCACCACATTAGAAAGGGCAATGCACTTTACTCAGTAACAATTTCAATGTTAAATTCACCCAGTATAATGTTTAACCAAATATCTGGTTATGCCATGGTTCAGTCAACTTGACACATAAAATTATCCAACCATCAAAATCCTATAATTTTGGTTTCTTGATAAATAAAATTTCTCCTCTATTTCGGTAGAATAAAGGTATGGAAAACACTTTGATCAGTTTCTGCCTTTTGTTGATCTGGAACTGTGTTATTATTGTGATTAAAGAAATTGAAGTACAGTGTAATAAGACAGGGGAGTCACATCCAAGTTTTACAAACCCTTTGGTGATGTTTAGAATATATTTGATTAATTCATTTTTAGTTCAACAAATACCTGTTAAATACTAACTATATGCCAGCTAGGCACATATTATATGTCAATGAAAAAAAAAAGACAAAAATTCCTCTCGTGGAGCTGACATTCTAGTATGTAAGCAGTTGGTTTGTTTTAATATAGTTTTGGGTTTATTTAAGCTTATTACAGAATAAAAAAAAATAGTGCCCCAAACTGACAGCTCTTGCATAGCCATGCCCAGCAGCCAGTACTACATAATGTCAACCTACAACACAGCACCATCAAGTTGTTACTCAAATGAGACCCAGGCTTGACAGGACGTTAGGAGTTCCATTCCTATCAATAAACAGAGTCTGGAGTTCATCCATCACCCTAAGCCTGCTATTGAGTGAGCCCTATGTAAACATTTATGTGGCCACCAATAAATAGTAAGCCTCTCGATCCCAATCCTAACCTCACTGTGTTTTTAGACTCTTGCCTCTGTTCTTTGTTTGCACTTTATTCTTTGCTGGTAACAGATTCTAGCTCTGAACTCCAGCCAAATTGTCTGGGCCTACAAACTGGCTAGTCTTGCCAACCTCTTCTCTCTGGGGGATCTGGATCCTATCCCAATTTTCTCCCCTCTGCAGCCCACTGGCTAAGGCCCCGTTACAACCCAGACAACCTCTCCCATTCCAAACATAAAACTGTCATCTGTTGGATAATAACATTTCCCACATAACCAGTTCCCAGTGCCATGCTCCCACCTGGCTTGAGATGGTGACTGACACCATTAATCTGGTTTGGATTCAGGTTTGGTATGTCCTATTAGATGCTGAGACTGGGGGGAGCTTATAGTCATATCCTTCAAATCTCCCCTATTCCTACCAGTCTTGGCTTAGTTCTCTCACTCCTACAGATCTACAGCTGGGGTTCACTTCTGGCTCTCCTGCCAAGGCTGATCAGATCACAATACAAAAAAGTCACACCTTCCAGCATTCTGTAGAGTCTGATTTTCTAAACAGTTCTTTAGATTTTAATGCATCTTAATCATAGTGATAAGTAACATTTTATTTTTTCTGTAGCAGATTAGGCCTCCAGCAAAATAGTCATTTTCACAAATTGTCTGAGATTCGAATGCTGCACCCAGTGTTTATGCTTTTTGCAGCAATATGGTCCTAATTCAACATCGTGCAGAGTGCAAATCAGTGTTTCTTCTAACTTCAACAGTGATAAATATTTATTAAGCCTCCACTGTGTCCATGGAACTATACCAGTTGCTGCTGTAACTATTTTTCATTTCCAGGAAAAATAAATTGAAATATGGAATAAAAGGCCCAAACTCATGAAACTGGACTGACTTTGCTTCTTAAAAATTCAACATGCTGCAGCTGCATGCTTAAACCTGGTTCAAACAGGATAATGAAATAAAACATTATTATTGTTGGGAATATAATACTGTCTGAATAAATAGCCAAAGTGGAAACTGTCTCTAAAACCCATAGCATCTGTATATGCAAACTGCAGTTAAGTTATACAATTCCTCCACTATTCTGTAACATGGCCAATTCAGAAACTCTTACCATTAATCTTGAAGACATTTAAAGATGTTCACTTTTCTAACTCTTTCCTTTGAAAATATATTTGAACCTTATTTTCAATAAAAATCTCATAATATTTTATTACTTTTTGATGTGCCATTTCTGTTAAATGATGCCTGGAATAAATCAGCTTTGACTTTTAAGATTGCAGAGTTTTAGTAGTTACAACATACATGTACATTTTCTAATATCTTCACTATAATGAAGATATACACGGGGTAATTTTTCTCATGTCATATAGGATATTTTTCTCATGTGTATATAGGATAAGATTACCAGGCCAATAGTGTCACTATCAGATTTCTTTCAGAAAGCTTCTAATGTTGAATTTTAATCACATGCTTGCACAATGAGGACTTTTTGGGTTTTATTTTTCAAATATGTATTAGTAAGAAAACAGATTGAAATGTGGAATGTCCCAGATAAATCTCTGGTGATTTTACATATCTGTATGATCATGTTTGAATTAGAAATACCAATCTTTTGATCTTACACTTCAAATGTTACATCTGTGAACATAAAAATCTACATGGCTATAACTTTCCGGGAAGAAATCTTGCTCAAGTAACTAATAAAGATCCAAGTTTTAGACAATTCTGACACAATTCCAACATATTTCCTACAGTATTTTGCTTTACAAGACTTTCTGACCCAGATATTTACGGCTAAAGTCCATATTTTATAGATCAAATGATAATTACCTTGTAAAGGAAGGCATTTGTTTTTCAATAGTGCTAGGAGTGAGTAAGTGGTAACTAATATTACACAACAGATATTTCTGCAGATAAGTAAGCTTAACTCTCATGGTTAAAACTTATGGTTAAATTTCCACAGATTAGCGAAAGTTCTCAGTGTTGTTAACAATTCTCCATATTTAGTAAAAGCCCTACTTTCTGATAGGCTGACGGGAAGTTAGTTCAGAAAGCTGCTCATTCCCATATTAATCACTTTTTATTCAATAACATTATTTTATGAATAATAACTTTATTTGTTGAAGCATATATTATGAAGCTTAGATGTACAGTACTATTTATCCAATAAAGTGAATTCGTTAAATAGGAATGAGTTGTAATGATCAGAGGTAATCCCAGAAAATATTTTTTCAAGTTTATATAAAGAGAGCTTCATAATAGTTAATTAAATCAAAGATCTTTTAGTCAGACCATAAGCACTAACAGTTGGCATTCTGTGAATCCTGGCTATGTATTTGGTATTTTGTTAAGCATTTCATTTTTGAAAAATCTCATTTAGTTTTCACAAAAGCCCTGTGATGTATGTATCATTATTAGTCTTATGTAAATGTTGCTGAAGCTAATGCTTCCGGGAAAAGCAGCATGCCTAAGGACAAACAACTACCAGGTGGGGAACCCCGGGACTTGAGCTGGGTAATCTAACTTAACTTCTTAAGCAGAAGAACCTTGTACATGTCTTTCTTGTACAAGTATGTCTCATCTTCCCTGTTAACTCTTTGTTGCTAGGAAAGACCATCTCTTTTTAATCTTCATGTTCCATTATTTGCCTTGGGCACGTAGGGTCCTCTAAATGGTGTTCACATTTAATAAAAATATAATAATAGCATGATATATTGTTCAGATTTAATAAAAATGTAATAGCATGATATATGATATATAGTTTTGTTTTTTACTTTTTAAGGGTTAAATAGGGTCAACATGTGATTGATTCACTTGTTTGTTGCTTATTGCACTTAAATGTCCAATATATTAGATTAACTCTATTATTAATGGTTTGGCCACATAAAGTCAACTGCTGTTCTGAAATAAACAAAATGGTCCATAAATCCCTTGGTGTATTTTTGCTGTTAAAGAGTACAAACATTCATTCAATAAATATTTACTGAGTGAATGAAGTGAAATCCAAGTGCAAGAAAACAGCAAAGAACTAACAGACATGATTGAGAAAATAGAAAATAGTAGGGAGATTCGGAATGACAGCAGTGGTTTACACTTTAGTGTGGGTGATTGAAAAAAGTCCTACCACAGAGTTAAACTTCAGCTGAGACTAGACGGGTGAGAAGGATAAGAACTTGGCCACTTTGAAGGTAAAGATGAATGATGTGGCTGGAGTATAGGGAAACAGTGTAATTTCTACCAATCTAAAACCCAAGACAAGCTTTGCCTGAGCCATTCCAGATTACCATGATGGATATGAATCAGATCATTCCAAGTCGAATGTTCATGTGTTGAAATCTAATACTAAATTTTCCTTTAAAAAATTTTAGGCTAATTTCAATGACCTTCCATTCTGTTCACTCAGGTTAATGGGCTACAATATAAATCCCATCTGAAACATTATTTTCTCTCACTCTTATGCTTTTGTGTCTTCTCTGGATCAATGCATATGGTACTCCCTCTACTACCCCAAATATTTCATCTGCACCTTGGAAACCCATTGGGCACATCCTCTGTATATTAAGAGGGCTCCATTGACTACCTGGTAATGACAGATGCTTGACTTTCCTAGGAAGACAACTTGTCTAGGTCATTCACTTTCTCTCTTCAAGACTCTGACACCTGGTTCACAGTTTCATCCTCTGCTAAATCCTGTTACTATCTTCCCTGACTTCAAGGTTCTTCCACCTCTCCAACTCCAGTGATTTTCACATACCCTTGCCATCCTCACAAAATCCTGGCAACTGTGGATATACCCTGAACTTTGTTATTCTCTATAACTGTCCTGCCTTCTTACTTCCAGCTCTCTCCTCAGACCTTACTCTCCATAGACGTCTCTCTGACACCACAGATACCTCTTCTCTCATGACTCTGTTACCCCAGTTTATCTACCACATTGTTCTTGTTTATATCCCTCCCTAGCTTGAACCCTGTAACTGATTGCTGGAATCACCTTTTGGTACCAACACCGCCAAATCTCTGAAATCCTGGACTTTCCTATGCACATACCTTGGCAGTTGAAAGGTCTCAGAAAAAAATTACCTGGTATTTTCTGGGGGCCAATATCATATTCAACTTAGCTTGAGTCTAATCAATGCTTGACTGTCCTATGCTTTGTTCTTGGTTAGTAACTCTTGCCACCCTTTCCAAGAACTTATTCAGATTCCTGCCATTCCCCCTTATGATCCTTTGTAACTTTTTGTTGGTACTTGGCCTTTTATTCTACTGACAGTATTGGGGTGTTGAAGAATGAAAACTTTCAGACACCCATGCCTTCCTCAAAATTTAAAACAGAATCATTCTTGACTCTCTCCTTCCACTCTCAGTGAATGAAGTCTCCTGCCTTCTTCCCAAGGCCAGGCCTTCGACTTAGGATCTTAATTAGAATACTATTCTGTCTGTTTTCCAATTTTCTCATATGCCTTCAACTTTTCTGCTTCATCTTTTTTTTCTTCAGGCTCATGGATCTCCCATTTTAAAAAATCTTTGAATTTGTGTGCCTTTTTAATGTTAGCCATCCCTCTATTTCCTTATCAGCTCTTTTCAGGAAGATTAGTCTTCACTTGACCACCCCACTTCTTTACTTCCTCATTCATTCACCTATTAAAATTGGGCTTCCTCCTCTATCCTCTGCCCTGACAATATCTGGCTAACCATAACTGATCTTCCTACTTTTAAATCCATTTATTTATTTAGCATACTAACCCTCTTCTTGAAACCACCTCTTTATTTCATTAATGCCCTCTTCTGTCATTGAAGCTCTCTGCCTGTTGCTTCCTTTTCCCCTTTGTCTGTCTTTTTTCTTTGCATAATTCAAAATGCTGGTACTCTTGGGGGTCTGTTTTCAGCCCACTGCTCTTCTTACTCTGCATATACTTCTTCAGATGGGGGCAGACAGGGTGTGGTTCTCACTTAATTTCCCAGTATATATTATCACCTTTTTTTTTTTTTTAATATATATACTTTTTATTGCATTTTAGGTTTGGGGGTACATGTGAAGAACATGCAAGATTGTTACATAGGTACACACATGGCAGTGTGATTTGCTGCCTTCCTCCCCATCACCTGTATCTGTTATTTCTCCCCATGCTATCCCTCCCCAACTCCCCACCCCCTGCTGTCCCTCCCCTTTT
>PVKV010039881.1:0-12696 GCA_004027835.1 Alouatta palliata | reverse complement strand
TCAATATCGTGAAAATGGCCATACTGCCCAAAGTAATTTACAGATTCAATGCTATCCCTATCAAGCTACCAATGACCTTCTTCGCAGAACTGGAAAAAACCACCTTAAACTTCATATGGAACCAAAAGAGAGCCCGCATAGCCAAGTCAATTCTAAGCAAAAAGAACAAAGCTGGAGGCATTACACTACCGGACTTCAATGGGATCAATTTTAACGTCAGGAAGAAAGTTAAATATGTGGAGAGAGGGAGATAGAATGTAGGGGCTACCAATGCCGGTTTGAGGGTGACACATACAATTTTATTTCTGTAAAGAGAGAATCTTACGAATTTCATGGCCTTTAACTCTATAGCTTCTACTTTGAGGATATAAAAATATTCCTCATATCAAAAGGCAGAAGATTAAAGTATGGGAAATATTTTCTTCATGAGAGGATAGTACATGTGGTGATTGTAAAAAGAGGAACATGTGCGACACAGATCACCTCTCTAGGTATTGTTATCATCATATGTTATTTGGTAATAAACTTAAGGCAGATCAGAGAGAATGATCTCTGTGTCTTTATGCATAGGCAGAAGATATTCTTCTATAAATTAGTTTTCATAAGCTCAGAGTTTGAACTTGAGACCAAGCTAAGTCTTGCATTCGGGGAGACATTTATGACTCTTCCTCAGTGACAAAAATTCATGAAAGCATAGCAACCTAAGGAAGAATCTTCCTCTTGAAGCTATGGAACTTCAGTTAGGTGGGACTGTTTCCACAGGAAATAAGATGGTGATAAAGAACGGATGTCTATCAAGCCTGGGTGATTCCACAGGTGATCTTGTCTCCTTCTCATGCCATTGGTCCCTTACTTTCCAGTAGTTTGTGCTTCTTACACAGTGAGAATTCTCAGGGTTTCATTCTGGGAGTCATTTCTCTTTCTCTCTTCCTCTTCCCCAGAGGCCTTATCTATTCTTTTCTTCAACTGTTATCTCTGTACAGATAGTTATAAATCTCCAGTCACAGCTTTAACTGCCAGTAGGATGTCCTGTAGACACCTTAAACTAATTGTATTCAAAGGCAAGATGCTTGTCACTCAGTGAAAGTTTCTTATCCTGACTCTTCTACTTTATTTAATTATGTTATAATCACCTAGACTTGAAACAGAGTCATCAGCAACCTTTTAAAAATTCTCCCTGTTATCTAAATTACTTAATTTTCATCATGGACAGATGAGACAATGTCTTCTCTTTTCCATTCCTACTGCTGCTACCTTAAGTCTCTAATTACTTCTGGTCTGCTTTCTGCAATAGCTTTTATTCACATCTTGTCTATCCCACCACCAATCTATCCTGTGCATCCAGGCCAGATTCATCTTTCTAAGGTGCACCTCTAATGTTACCTTGCCACCAGGTAAAAACCAAAACCAAAATTTTATTGGCTCCCTGTATCTTACGTATTTTAGAATCTACTCTGGTATCCAGTGCTTTCTGTAACAGACTATCAGTTTATCACTCTAGCATAATCTTTTATTGCTCACCTATTTATGCCCACCACTCCAGCCTATTACTCATTATTCTATGCACGTTTTCCTTTAACCGTGACTTTGCTCTATAAAGAATAATAATAGCTAACTCTTTTATAGGACTTTCTATGTTCCCATTTATAATCTAAGCATTTTGTGTATATTAATTTAATTATTACAACTTTCCCAAGATTGTTGTAATAAAAGATATGCACTATTATAAACTCTATTTTACAATAAGAAAGTCAAGTTGAGAAAGTTTAAATGACTTGCCCTGAATCACACAGCTGATTGAAAGTAGAGCCAGCATTGGAATCTAGGCAGTCCATGCTCTTAGTCACTACGTTCTTTTACTTCTCCTCTTGTCAAATTCCTAACCATGCCTCAGTGCCCATCAAAATCCTCACCCTCCATCAGGGCCCATATAAGTGCTGCCTCTTCAATGATGCCTATTTTGGTCTTCACAAATAGTGGTGATTTTCCCCTACGTTGAACAGCATAGCAATTTGTTTTCCTACATTTCTCCCACTATATATACCATGCATGGTAATTTAGTTTCTCTCTATTTTTATTCCTTAACTAAGTAAATAAGGCCCTGTTCTTGCTCTCAAGGAGGTCAAAGTCCTGTGTCTTGAAGCACTTAGCAAAGAGATGTCCAATATTTGTTTACTGAAATTAATTGATGTTATTGGAATCAATAGAGGGCTAATTCTCAAACCCCCAAATCAAGTCAGATGAACTTAAGTGTTTACTGTAGTTTAAAACATATCAGCTTTATTTGTAGTAGGGTACAGTCTAAGAATGGTGGCCCTTTAACAGGACTTTATTTGGAACTACAGCACTTTTTGATTTCTTTACCAGTGTTCCTTAGCAGTTCAAAATTATGAATACAGTAACAATGGAAATTTATTATGGTTTTTGTTAGACTTTGCTAAACTGCACACCTTCACATGCAATTCAAATAAAGCATCCTGGAAACCCTTCCAGCTCTCAGATGGATTAAGCATTTGACTTGTTTTTCACCTCAAGGTATTCCAGTGTTTGCTTTATAATGCTTATCCGCGCTCTTGTTCTTATGTTCTATTCCCTTGAAACACACTTTAATTAGAGGGACTCACTGCAACATTTGTTTGCATTTGTTTGAATGTAATATAGAATAAATACAAAAGTTTATAAATCCATTTTTCTACTTCAGGTGTCATCTTAATGTAACAAACTCTTGCAAATCCATTACAAGTTTGATACTAGGCCCCATGTCTTTAAGTTCTCAATCTGGGGCAAAGATAGAAGATAGCAGAGAAAATCAGAATTTTCTAAAATAGGAGGCCTAATCTCCCAAAAAGTAAGCTTCCATTGTATAGGATTTGACCCAGTCAGATTTTTATCCTGCTTCTCCATGTCTTACTTGCATTTCTGTTACTACAAAAAGTAATTTTCTACTGTAGATTTTTTTCCTGGAACTGTTTTTCCAGGTAACCAGAATGTGTGTATGTCTATTTGTCACACCATCTGCAACAGAAGGGGCAAATATTTGGGATATTGCTGGAATCAGTGAGATCATTTCCTCAGCCCCACTCTCCACAAAGTGCCTTAGATGCATGACAGTCTTTAATGGAGGATGCAGTCATGTTAATGAGATTGCCACTAACACAGTCAAATTTAAGATTTCTGCATATAAATAAGGTGAGAAGCAATCAGGAAGCATCTACTTGAAATCAATTGCTAGAATCTCTGGGTACCTAGTGGAATTGTACCCTTTTATCAATGGATTTTAATTTCTTATTATTTTTAAAATTTCTTTTGCAAAATAAAATATGTATATAATAAACTCTAGCTATAGTAAACCAAGCAACATTCATTATAGAGGGTGGGTCCTCTTTCTAGCAGTCATGCTATGGACCCATAGCTTTAAAATGGAATATTATCTCATGGTCTCTCAGCCACAGAATTTTTTGACAAAAATTGCATCAATCTCTGATATTGGGACAGGGAGAGGAGAGGAAGAGACTTCAAAAGATTGTGACCCCTGTAGTACTGAGGGTTTTTTTTATGGCCAGGAATACTAATCTGTTGAATAATCTATCTGGGAAGTCATCTTTTACAATGGCATATGTAGGTTGCAGTACTATATCCAGGTCATCTGAGGGGGTAAAACACTCCTCTTGGCCAGCTAGGTCAGTGGAATCAAATTAGGCCTTCAACAGGTAACATATATCATACCCAGTTCAAAATATTACTTGGTCTCTTGTCAGTATGACATTGGAATGTTTGAACACTCCAATACTCCACAGTGGAGTTTCATCTTGTTCCATGTTACAAATTTAAATGTATCAATTTTGTTACTAATTTAGTTAGCTTTATATAGGAATATGTTTGTATATCTACATGAGTGATTATGTTAACTCTCATCTTTTCCAAAGTAGTGTTCTTTGAATAAATGATAAATTACGTGAAGATTGTGAGTCTTAAAAAAGTTATGTGAATTCAAAATACCACCTAAACTTTTAAATCATAAATACCAATGCTTCCTGGGAACAATGATTCCATTTCATTCAAGTCAAATTTAACACATATTTATTGAGTTCTGACTAAGTGCCAGTGTTAAGTAGGTACTGTGATATTGAGAAAGTAAGACATGGTCTCTGCCATCCACAATTTTGCAGCAAGGGAGGAGGCAGGTGTTTATAAGGCATACAGGTAATGCACAGGGAATTTGTTAGTAATGTATATAATTGAATTACGTTTCACTGGTCTCTGAACTCTTCCTCTTCCATCTTTGACAGTGAAACAGATTTTAATCATCATTGCAACAAATGTAACTTTCAGTACATGGCAGGTTTTCAATCAGTGTTTGCCAAATAAAATAAATAAATGTCACTTAACTATTCAATGTGCATATTTAGGGTCAGTCCTTGTATTTGGAAAACTAAGGATTATCACATCCTTGTGAATCCTGGCACTTTTTACAGAAAAAAACCTCAATGGTTACTATTAAGTATTCATCCAATAGCAGGCACCATGCTCTTAGCTTTAGATATATAGTCTTATTTAATCTTCATAATGACTTTGAAAGGGATGTGTTATTTTACAGATTTTGAAGTTCAGTGAAGTCCAGTAACTTATCTGAGGTCCCATATCTAACAAATGGAAGATTTAAGGCTTCAATCCAGAATTGTCTAAATCCAAGGCCCATTTTCTCAACTGCTACGCAGAATCATAGCTAAGACTTTGAAAAAAAAGACCGATAACTTTGAAGAAACACTTTATTAAATTTTTAGAATTTTACTTCTATAATAAAAAAATTCCTAAGAATAATGTTGAAAATATTTTAGTCAGTGATATAAAATAGTATTGGTGTTGACAGAGACTCTCAACCCATCTGGTTAGACAGGATAGGCTATGGTCTTATTCCCACAGTGCTGGACAGGAGTGTAAATTTAACCAGAGAGCAGAGGAGTTGTGGTGGGGGTGGTGAGCCCAGGCACATTTGCTGAGGAGCAGGACTCATGTGGGCGTTCAGCTTTATGTGGAGACGGAAGATCTCTGTAAGTACAACCAAGTCAATTGCTTTTTTACTTTTGAACCTCCTCCCAGCCTTGCCATACCTCTTCTTCTGGCACTACTTCAAACTGTGGTTCTCTCTGCATTTCTGTAGGGCTGTGGAGGTGCTTCTAGGGCCTAGAATTTCATGGGGGTGGAACATGGAGTGATGCTAGTTGCAGTGATGACTATTTCTTTCCCAACACACTTGCATGTTTAGCATCATTAGTAGAAGCCCAATGTGACACCTTAGGACTGGTGTGAAACATGCGCTCATACCCAAACACTTGTCTCTCGTGTGGAGGAAATTTAAGGCAATGAATAGCTAAATTGGCAGTCTTCACCTTCTTTCATCATAGGTTGCCCTCAGCCTCAGTTAATATGAGACCGTGGAAAAATGCTCTAAAGGAAGGAGGCCCTGGTTTCTAGAACTTTACTGCTGACTTGCCAATAACCTTCAATTAGTTACTGTACCTCTATGGGGCTCAGTTTCTTCATCTTTGACACACGGGACTTGGATTAAAGGATTTCTAAAACCCCTTATGGCCATTAAGAAAATAAACAGTGTGGAAACAAACTTGGCTTAAAACATTTCAATTGACTTTGCCACTTTATTAATTGCGTAAATCTGGGCACCACTACACACACACATGTAATGTTGGAAAGTGAATCCTACTCTTATAGGGTTGTTGTGATGATCAAATTAAAGTAATGTTTATGAAAGTATTTCGTGAACTGTGAAGTGCTTTGTTTGCAAAATAGAGATGCTATTAAAATGTTACATTTATTCTCTTAACCAGACACTCAAATTATTTCTGTAACTGAATATGATGTTACATAGTATTTGAAAAGCTAAGATTCAATCTTTCTCACTTTATCATGTGCTCATTTTAAAACAAACAGATTATAATAAGGTGTCAGCAACCCCACTGACAAACAGTGAAATACTGCTTCTATGCACCGAAAAGTGCAATAAAGCCATGCAAAATCTGATGGTAAAATATTTAAAGAACTTTTAGTTAACTCTGCTATTCTATTCAGCGGTTTACATGTATAAAACAATTTTAAGTCTACCTTTTTGTGGAAATCATAAAAGAGTTTTCATTAAAAAAATAAGGTAGTTTGTTAGAGAAAGGAGAGGTAAACAGAACAGTTTCTACAGGGTGACTGTTATGGTTTGTATGTGTTTTGCTTGTCCCCACCAAATCTCTTCTTGGAATTTCACCCCCTGTGTGTCAATGTTGGGAGGTGGGGCCTAATGGGAGGTGTTTGGGTCATTGGGATGGATCTCTTATGAATGGCTTGGTGCTTCTTGAGGTACTGAGTGAGTTCTCATTCTTGGGAAACTGTATTGATTCTTGGGAAATGGATTATTCTCTGGAGAGGGGGTTGTTATAAAGCCAGGAAGCCCATCATGTTGGGTCTCTCTTCACACATACCTGACGCCTTTTTGACCATCTCTGCTATGTTTTGACTCAGCACAAAAGCTATCACCAGAAGCTGAGCAGATGCTGGAGGCACCATGCTTCTTGTGCAGCCTGCAGAACCATAAGTAAAATAAACTTCTTTTATTTAAAATAACCCAGTCTCAGGGATTCCTTTATAGCAACACAAAACAGAGTAAGACAGTGACATAATTAGTAAGATTTTCAACTCAAGCCACATGAAATTGAGGCATATGCAGGGATGATCATTTCTTATCTCCTTCATTGTGTTGTGCATAATCTAGAGATTTTGCATTGATTCAGCAGTGGCCTTAATTATACATTTTTATTATAAATATGTATGTTATTTTATTCATGCATTAAAATTAATTATCCTGGTGGCCCACAGATTAATTTGGTCTATGTATGTGTGCTCACATAAAATCATCTGAATAGCAGATCTCAGATTCCTGACCATCTGCCATATAATCTGCTTCCTTCTTTTCTAGGAGATGCTATCTTACTGTAACAAACATCCAGAGAGCAGTCACCCAGAATGTGGAGGTCAATATAGGTGGTCAACAATTACAGTGACTGGTTATTTACTTTCTTGGGTTTTGAGGGAGGCCTGGCAATATATGGAAGAACTGTGATCTGGAAATGGGACCTGAGCAGCTCTTTGGGCTCCAGTTTCCACATACATACAATGAGGGGGTCACGGTTCCAAGAGATTGTGGAACCTGATTAGGAAGTGGGGAAAAAGAGAGAGTAAATACATCATGGCAGTGGTAAGAGTGAGGGGGTGATAGGGATTGAGGTTGTTGGGCTAACTGGGTCTGAATCCTGGCTGCACTCACTTATTCTGGTGGGAGCGTGTTATTGACTTAAAATTCATAAAACAATCACTCCTTCACAAAGTTGTTATAAGTAGAAAATAATCCAATTGTGTAAAGCAGTTGGTTCTCAACACGTTGAGGTCATTATTATTATACAACTTTGATCAAGTTACTTATCCTTGCCATATGTCAGTTACTTTATGAAATAAGAGGAATATTGGTGCTTATCACAATGGCTGTTCTGCAGATTCAATGAATCAATACATGTAAAAAATGTAGAACAACGCCTGGTAGAAAGTAAATGTAAAACATGTTACAGAAAGAATGGAAAAGCTCCAATTGGCATTGTCAAGTAGAGTGGCACTTAGATGCAATTAATTAAAAGATAATTAGGATTTTGACAGATCAAAAAAAGAAGGACATTCAACTCATAGGGAAGAAAACCAGCAAAAGCATCCCATGGCAAGGAATAGAGTGTTTGGCGTTGCTTGGAGTTTCATGCAGTGGAAACAGTATTTATGGGCACATGTAGTAAGATGAAGTTAGAGCTTGAGGCTAGTGTGGTAAAGATTTTGAGTGTCATTCTATTATGTTAGCACATTTTGAACTGTTTCTTGGTTAAGTAGTTTTTCAGCTTCATAAGATATTTGGCAACATTATATTTTCAATGAAATATCTTCTATTCTCTCCCCCTAAAGATAGCTCTTTCATCCTCTGTGCATTCTTGGTGTGTTGTACATAGAATATTTTAGGTATATAAAAAGTGATATAATATTTTAATTATTTGTTTTACATGCATCTGTTTCCTCCATGAGACTGTAGATGCCTTGAGGGCAATAAGTACCACCAAGTCATAACTGTATAAATAGCATGTAACTGGTACCCAGTCCAGTGCTTACTGGTAGGTAAATAACAAGTTCTCTGAAGCTAGAGGCAGGTCCCCCTCAGTGTGACCTCTGACCTTGGTGCTGACTGTGACCTAGGACTACTTTTCAGGATTTTTATGGGAGACTTTGTAAGCTAAGTCTGTCTTCAATGTTTGATCATTTGGCATATTTTGAATTGGTCGGGAAGTACTTGATCTGTGCTAGGTAGTTTTATTTCTTCAATATTCCTTTAAATGTCATTTTCTTAAAAAATTTGTGCCTTATTTCCTTATTAAAAAGAATTTTAGCTTCTTAAAAACAAAAATATAAAGAAGACATTGAAAATATATTCCACAATCTCTCTACCTTAATAATCTCTGCTGATATTTAAGAATAAGAAGTGGGTTGGGCATGATATTTTGGGAGGCCATGGTGGGCGGATCATGAGGTCAGGAGTTGGAGACCATCCTAGCCAACATAGTGAAACCCTGTCTCTACTATAAATGCAAAAAATTAGCCAGGCATGGTGGTGGGTGATTGTAATTCCAGCTACTCAGGAGGCTGAGGCAGGAGAATTGCTTGAACCCAGTAGGCGAAGGTTGCAGTGAGTTAAGATTGTGCCATTGGACTCCAGCCTGGGTGACAAAAACAAACTCCATCTCAAAAAAAAATGTATATGTACATGTTTAGACATTTCAAAGTGAACAGAAAGGCAAAAAATAAAAAGTAAACTCCCCACACACCCTCCTCTAACAAAATCATTTGTCCAGTAGTTAATTTTTTGTTATTCCTTGATTTACTTTAAGTGGTAATGCACAACATATGTAATTTGTGTTTCAATAACATGGATTCTGTTATTTTAATAAATTTTTTTTTATTGTACTTTAGGTTCTGGGGTACATGTCCAGATCATGCAGGATTGTTGCATAGGTACACACATGGCAATGTGGTTTGTTGCCTCCATCCCCCCGTCACCTACATCTGGCATTTCTCCCCATGTTATCCCTCCCTGGCCTCCCCAACCCCCCATTTTCCCTCCCTTGCCCCCAAACAGACCCCAGTGTGTGATGCTCCCCTTCCTGTCTTCATGTGTTCTCATAGTTCATCACCTGCCTATGAGTGAGAACATGCAGCGTTTGATTTTCTGTTCCTGTGTCAGTTTGATGAGAAGGATGGTTTCCAGATCATCCATGTCCCTACAAAGGACACAAACTGATCATTATTTATGGCCGTATAGTATTCCATGGTGTATATGTGCCACATTTTCCCTGTCCAGTCTATCATCCATGGGCATTTGGGTTGGTTCCAGGTCTTTGCTATTGTAAACAGTACCACTATGAACATACGTGTGCATGTGTCTTTATAATAGAATGATTTATAATCCTTTGGGTATATACCCAGTAATGGAATTGCTGGGTCAAATGCAATTTCTATTTCTAGGTCCTTGAGGAAGTGCCACAATGTCTTCCACAATGGTTGAACTAGTTTACATGCCCACCAACAGTGTAAAAGTGTTCCTATTTCTCCACATCCTCTCCAGCATCTGTTGTCTCCAGATTTTTCAATGATCACCATTCTAACTGGTGTGAGGTGGTATCTCAATGTGGTTTCGATTTGCATTTCTCTAATAATCAATGATGATGAGCATTTTTTCATATGTTTGTTGGCCTCATATATACCTTCTTTTGAAAAGTGTCTGTTCATATCCTTCACCCACTTTTGGATGGGTTTGTTTTTTTCTTGTAAATCTGTTTTAGTTCTTTGTAGATTCTGGATATTAGCCCTTTGTCAGATGGGTAGATTGGAAAATTTTTTTCCCATTCTGTTGGTTGCCGGTTGACTCTAATGATTGTTTCTTTTGCTGTACAGAAGCTATGGAGTTCAATTAGGTTCCATTTGTCTATTTTGGCTTTTGTTGCCAATGCTTTTGGTGTTTTAGTCATGAAGTCCTTGCCTATACCTATGTCCTGAATGGTTTTGCTTAGGTTGTCTTCTAGGTTTTTTATGGTGTTAGGTCTTATGTTTAGATCTTTAATCCACCTGGAGTTAATTTTAGCGTAAAGTGTCAGGAAGAGGTCCAGTTTCTGGTTTCTGCACATGGCTAGCCAGTTTCCCCAACACCATTTATTAAACAGGGACTCCCCCATTGCTTGTTTTTGACAGGTTTGTCAAAGATCAGATTGTTATAGATGTGTGGTGGTGCCTCCAAAGCCTCTGTTCTGTTTCATTGGTCTATATCTCTGTTTTGGTACCAGTACCATGTTGTTTTAATTACTGTAGCCTTTTAGTATAGTTTGAATTCAGGTAGCGTGATGTCTCCAGCTTTGTTCTTTTTGCTTAGAATTGTCTTGGCTATGCAGACTGTTTTTTGGTTCCATATGAAGTTTAAGGTGGTTTTTTCCAGTTCTGTGAATAAGGTCACTGGTAGCTTGATGGGGATGGCATTTTATCTATAAATTACTTTGGGCAGTATGGCCATTTTCACAATATTGATTCTTCCTAACCATGAGCATGGAATGTTTCTCCATCTGTTTGTATCGTCTTTTATTTCCTTGAGCAGTGGTTTGTAGTTCTCCTTGAAGAGGTCCTTTACATCCTTTGTTAGTTGTATTCCTAGGTATTTTATTCTCTTTGTAGCAATTGTGAATGGCAGTTCATTCTTTATTTGGCTCTCTGTTAGTCTGTTATTGGTGTATAGAAATGCTTGTGATTTCTGCACATTGATTTTGTATCCTGAGACTTTGCTAAAGTTTCTTATCAGTTTCAGGAGATTTTGGGCTGAGAGGATAGGGTCTTCTAAACATACAATCATGTCATCTGCAAATAGCGACAATTTGATTTCCTCTTTTCCTAATTGAATACCCTTTATTTTTTTTTTCTTGCTTAATTGCTCTGGATAGAACTTCCAATACTATATTGAATAGGAGTGGTAAAAGAGGACATCCTTGTCTAGTGCCAGATTTCAAAGGGAGTGCTTCCAGTTTTTGCCCATTCAGTATGATATTGGTTGTAGATTTGTTGTAAATAGCTTTTATTGTTTTGAGATATGTTACTTTGATACTTAGTTTATTGAGAGTTTTTAGCATAAAGGGCTGTTGAATTTTGCCAAAGGCCTTCTCTGCATCTATGGAGATAATCATGTGGTTTTTGTCTTTGATTCTGTTTATGTGGTGGATTACGTTTATAGGCTTGCATATGATAAACCAGTCTTGCATCACTGGAATGAAGCCCACTTGATCATGATGGATAAGCTTTTTGATGTGCTGTTGCAATAAGTTTGCCAGTATTGTATTGAAGATTTTTGCATCTATGTTCATCATGGATATTGGCCTGAAGTTATCTTTTTTAGTTGAGTCTGCCAGGTTTTGGTATCAGGATGATGTTGGCCTCATAAAATGATTTGGGAAGGATTCCCTCTTTATTTATTGTTTGGAATAGTTTCAGAAGGAATGGTACCAGCTCCCCTTTGTACGTCTGGTAGAATTCAGCTGTGAACCTGTCTGTACTTGGACCTTTTCTGGTTAGTAGGCTATTAATTGCTGCCTCAACTTCAGCCCTTGTTATTGGTCTATTGAAGGTTTCAACTTCTTCCTGGTTTAGGCTTGGGAGAGTGCAAGTGTCCAGGAATTTATCCATTTCTTCCAGGCTTACTGGTTTATGTGCATAGAGTTGTTTGTAGTAATCTCTGATTATAGTTTGTATTTCTGTGGAATCAGTGGTGATATCTCCTTTATTATTTTTATTGCATCTATTTGATTCTTCTCCCTTTTCTTTTTTATTAATCTGGCTAGCGGTCTGATTATTCTTTTGATCTTTTCAAAAAACCAGCTCCTGGATTTATTGATTTTTTAAAGGGTTTTTCGTGTCTCTATCTCCTTCAGTTCTGCTCTGATCTTAGTTATTTCTTATCTTCTGCTAGCTTTTAAGTTTTTTTGATCTTCCTCCTCTAGCTCTTTTAATTTTGATGATAGGGTATTGATTTTATATCTTTCCTTGCTTCTCATGTGGGCATTTATTGCTATAAATTTCCCTCTAGACCCTGCTTTAAATATGTCCCAGAGATTCTGGTACATTGTGTTTTTGTTCTTGTTGGTTTCAAAGAACATCTTTATTTCTGCCTTCATTTCATTGTTTATCCAGTTGACGTTCAGAAGCCAGTTGTTCAGTTTCCATGAAACTGTGCAGTTCTGAATTAGTTTCTTAATTCTGAGTTCTAATTTGATTGCCCTGTGGTCTGAGAGACTGTTTGTTATGATTTCTGTTATTTTTCATTTTCTGAGGAGTGATTTACTTCCAGTTATGTGGTCAATGTTAGAGTAGGTGCAATGTGGTACTGAGAAGAATGTGTATTCTGTGGATTTCAGGTGGAGATTTCTGTAGGTATCTATTAGGTCCCTTGGTCCAGATCTGAGTTCAAGTCCTGGATATTGTTGTTAATTTTCTGTCTTGTTGATCTATCTAATATTGAAAATGGAGTGTTAAAGTTTCCCACTATTATTGTGTGGGAGTCTAAGTCTCTTTGTA
>PVKV010039880.1:0-12694 GCA_004027835.1 Alouatta palliata | reverse complement strand
TGGTACCAGTACCATGCTGTTTTGATTACTGTAGCTTTGTAGTATAGTTTGAAGTCCGGTAGTGTAATGCCTCCAGCTTTGTTCTTTTTGCTTAGAATTGACTTGGCTATGCGGGCTCTCTTTTGGTTCCATATGAAGTTTAAGGTGGTTTTTTCCAGTTCTGCGAAGAAGGTCATTGGTAGCTTGATAGGGATAGCGCAGATGGGTCCTTCTAAGAGGACTCTGCGATCACAAAACTTCAGTGACTTCCCCTTGCCTGGGCTGTCAGATAAAGCACAGGACACCCAGTGAAAGCTGAACTTCAGATAAACAGATAATCTTTTTTTTTAGCAAGACTATGTACCATGCAATATGAATGACATACTTACACTAAAAGATATTTGTTGTTTATCTGAAATTCAAATGTAGCTGGGCCTCCTATGTTTTTATTTGCCAAATCTGATGGCACTGTCTTGCCTTCATAGTCAAACTCACTGGGCGGCATTACTGGTTATCTGCAAAAGTCACACTCACTGGGCGGCATTTATGGTTATCTGCCATCTGACCATTTCTACAGCCTTCTCCTGCTACTCGCACAGTGAAACTTCTCTCCTTCTCACTTTGGCAATAAACGTCCTCTAACAGAGTTTCTTTTACCCTCCCTCCACTTGTTTCAGTATGATTCTCCATTTAACTCCCTCTCTCCCTGAAATGCTCTCCAGCTTCTCTGCCTTCTAAGGTGCCTGTAATGTTTGTTTACTCTGTGGCTGTGCCTTGGTTCTGGTGTTTTGCACTATTAACAGTGCCCTGGGGCCAGGTAACACCAAAGGGCCGGGAAATATACTCAACCCTAAATGGAACTCTGGGTCTCACCTGGCAGGAGCAAGAGGCTGGCATTCCCACAGAGGCTGGCTGAGCGGGCCGTGTCAGAACACAGCGAGCAGCTCCCTCCTCACTATCGAGCATGGGAGGAAAACCCTCCCTGGAACGGGAGTCGGGCCACATGAAAGTGAGCAAAGTGAGATGAAAGCAAATTCAACTTGCAGGGAAGGCACGTGGTAGCAGAAGGAGCACATTCCTCTGGATCTAGGGACCCTCCGGTACCCTCCTTTGGGCTGATTTCTGCACCCCAGTTCCTGCAGTTGTCCCCAAGGGGCAGGGCTTCTGGACAGCACTGCCCCTCTGGGCATTTCTAAGTTGGTCAATGTTGCTTATTAAAAAGCACACATGCCTGGGCGCGGTGGCTCACCCCTGTAATCCCAGCACTTTGGGAGGCCAAGGCGGGTGAATCATGAGGTCAAGAGATTGAAACTAAACTAGCCAACATCCTGTCTCTACTAAAAATACAAAAATTAACTGGGCATAGTCAAGTGTGCCTATAATCCCAGCTGCTCAGGAGGCTTAGGCAGGACAATTGCTTGAACCCGGGGTGTGGAGGTTGCAGTTACCCGAGATCACACCATTGCACTCCAGCCTGGTGACAGAGCGAGACTCCATCTCTAAAAATAAATAAATAAATAAATAGATAGATAGATAGATAGATAGATAGATAGATGATAGATAGATAGCAGGCACAAGCTGAGTGCGGTGCCTCACACCTGTAATCCTAGCACTTTGAAAGGCTGAGACAGGCAGGTTACTTGAAATCAGGAATTTGAGACTAGCTTGGCCAACATGGCAAAACCTTGTCTCTACTAAAAATACAAAAACTCGCTGGGTGTGATGGTGGGTGTCTGTCTGTAGTACCAGGCAGTGGGGAGGCTGAGGCAGGAGAATGGCTTGAACCTAGGAGGCAGAGGTTGCAGTGAGCCAAGACTGCACCACTGCACTCCAGCCTGGGCGACAGCATGAGAATCTGTCTAAAAAAAAAAGGCACAGAGCTGGGCCCTACATGCCACACTACACACTCCAGATCAAAGGCACCGCCTCCCCAGACCAGAGTCCCAGGCGTCTGCAAACACACAGGAGGCTGAGTTAGGGGTTTATCATACCTCGCATTTTATGATTAGTTGGTAATTCAACCACATCAGTCCCCAGATGTGTTTTCCATAAACTGCTGTCAAGACAGGTTTCCTCTCATCTATACTCAAATTTTAAAAAATATATTTATAAATATATGTATGTATTTCTATATATACATATAATTTTTTTGTTTTGTAGAGACTAGGTCTTGCTGTGTTGCCCAGGCTGGTCTCAAACGTCTGGGCTCAAGCAATTCTCCTTCCTCCTGGCTGGGATTACAGGCGTGTTGGGATTACAGGCGTGAGCCACCGCGCTGGGCCACTTTACTGATTTCAAGTCAGCATTCCAAACTGCTTGAAGTCGGCCCTGCTGACTATTCAAATAGCCACGGTGTGCCCCCTGAACCTGGTAGGTGAGCCCTGTGGTACTCCACCAGAGACCCTCAGGATGGAAGTGAGCAGTCATCACAAATTCATCTCTAGCTGATGAACTGTGTAGCGTTTCTTCTTTTAAGAAAACCAAGAAAGCCAGGTGTCCCTGACATTTTGAAAGGAAACCAGGTGGTGCTAAGAGAAGGCACCCTGTGTACCTCGCACATCGAGAGCACACCACCCAGGACCCAGATCCCTTCCCGGGCATCCTGCCCATCTTAAAGGAGCATCGGAAGCAGTGTCTCCATCATGCGTGGGCTGAGCTCCTTCCTTTCTCAAAAGCAGCAGAACGGCAAGCACAGAGACCCTTTTCTCCACAGCAAATGCTTCCTTAGACTGCACCTGGGGCCCTTTCCCCTTTTTTCCACCCACATCTCACTAACGCATTTAAATTGTTCAGCTCCTTTCTTCTCTCATCCTGCCTGTTGCTAAGATACGGAAGATAATTAGGATCAGGCTTGGGAGCTGATTACAATTCTAGTCATGCGCTCTCTCTCTCCCCCTTTCTCTTTCTGAGAGGCAGGAGGAAAAATGCTTGTTAAACTGTAATCCAGAAACCCCTGCACTTTCAGAATAGGCAACAGAAGTGCCGGACGTCATGTGGTGGCTCTTGCAAACTGCACACATGAAATCCATGCACATTGCAGAACTCCATGAAATGCTTCACTGGACTCCCACCCTGCTGTAAGGAAAATGTCAGAAGAGCACCTACATCTCCAGATGGGGATTGTTCCCACAGTGACAAGGGAAGGAGCAGCCGGGAAATGAGCAGTTAGAGCTTTATCATTCTAAAGTAGCAAAGGGAATTGCTCTCATCTCCATATGGCTGAACAAGTGCAGTCTTTCTGTCTGAAAAGTGACTCCTCCTCCTTGATTTGCCAAGCAATCTTTGCAGGGCAGATCAGAAGCAAGCAAACTTTTTAACCCATCCTGATTATTACAAAATCAGCTCTCCTGACACCTGTAATATTATTCTCTGAGCAAATGATGGAGAACAGGCTCAGAAACTTAGGGAAACCCAACAAACCTCCAACCACCTGCAACTCCACAGAGGACTAGCCATTCTCCCTCCGAGTTCCGCCTGGACCTCAACTCAAGTTCCTGGTTACTATGGTCTGACCGGTAGCACCTGTGGCCCAGGCCAGGCCCGCCCTCCCTGACTCTGCTGATTTCTCTCTGACTTGCAGAGCCCAGTTTCCTCACTTGCCCACAAGGTAGAGTTGAGGCCGACTCCTCCAGGCAGGGCAGGCTTTGGTCTCTGTGCCCTTTGTCAGGTGGTGAGAGCTGGTGCCACTCATGTCCTGCAAGAGGGCTACATTTGCTGTTGAGTGTCTGTTTCTGTTCTGTTTCCCTAGTGGGTCTCCATTGGCTGATACAGAATTTACTCAGCTCCCAAGTTGTTGGTTGCTGCTGTTCTGATCAGCTGGTGAGCACTTCAAGGATTAAATGAACGCCACGTCCATCTTCGCATCCATAAAAGTTTTTATTGAGCAAATGAATTTTCACTCTCAAGTGTAGGCTATATAATTTATAGTCCAGCATAGAAGGCTTGGGCTAGTCTGACCATTAAACATTTAGATTTGGCCGGGCACAGTGGCTCACGCCTATAATTGCAGCACTTTGAGAGGCCAAGGCGGGAGGATCACAAGGTCAGGAGTTTGAGACCAGCCTGGCTAACACAGTGAAACCCAGTCTCTACGAAAAATACAAAAAAATTAGCCAGGCAGGTGGCATGAGCCTGTAATCCCAGCTACTCAGGGGGCTGAGGCAGGAGAATCGCTTGAACCTGGGAGGCGGAGGTTGCAGTGAGCCGAGATTGCTGTGGTGAGTAGAGATTGCTGTGCTCCAGCCTGGGTGTCAGAGTGAGACTCCATCTCAAAAAAAACCCCCAACAACTTAAATTTATAGTCGGAAGCAATCAGTAAAATCACACAGAAAATACTGTTCTTATAAAATTACAAAGAAGACAGCCCTTCCATATTGAGATTATCAAGTTTTTCTTGTTGTAAGTGGGAATAATGCGAAGATCTTATTTTTATTTTGGCTGTAGTTGAGTAAAGAAAAGCCCACAGCCTCATGAGCATCCCACTGTGGTGGACAAAACTCTCCACAGGGCAACTCCATCATCTCAGGGTGAGTTCTCCATCAGTGTTACTCTCCCCGCCGCAGTTATGCTAGTTACGCTGTTTTAACAAAACTAATCTGGTGCATTTGCTAATATACGCCTTTAAAAATCACTCTGAGCTCAGCACCAGTGACTGACATTGTCAAGCCCCCCTCTGCGAGAGAACACGTATGTGCTTATGAGAGAGTAGCTCCCTTTTTCTGAATCTCAGTATCCTCACCTGTTGAAGAGATACTGGTATCCTTGAGAAGATGTACTTTGAATCCGGCATGTCAAGTAACTAGCAACTAGCACAGAGCCTGGCACACAGCAGACTGCAGTAAGTGGCAGTGGACATCATCATTGCTACGATTCCAGGTTCCACCCTGATAAATATAAAGTATAAGTCTCCTGACATGCGTGCAAATGCTGCAGCCATTTGAGACAGCAGCACTCAGTGAGATAAAAAGGTGTGCATATGACCTACGGCCCATCAGTCTCACACCTAGGAAGAGACTCCCAGAGAGCACCAGAACCAGGAAACAGGGCCCAGGTGACTTATGCCAGCATTGTCTGTGAGCATGGAAAGTGAAAGGCAACCTGGAGTTTAACCCAGGGGAACAGATGAGAAAATGACGGCTGCGTGTGATAGAAGGCTGTGAAGCCAACAGAGGAACAAGCCCCAGGACTGCCAGCAACGACCAGCGGTCTTTAAAACATAGTGTGCCATTTTAAATTTTTTTGAATTTATTTTTACTATTTATTTATTAAGAGACAGAGTCTCATGCTGTCACCCAGGCTGCAGTGGAGGTGTGCAATCATAGCTCACTACAGCCTTGAACTCCTGGGCTCAAGCAATCCTTCTGCCTTGGCCTCCCAAAGTGCTGAGATTACATGCGTGAGCCACCACACTGGGCCAGCTTTTTTGTTTTTAAAGTAAGAAATAGAATGAGACCTACAGCTTCATGCTATTGACGTGAGTTAATGATACTTACGGACATGCTACAACACTCTGTTTTTTCACAGATGCATACATATCCAAGGCCATGAGTGCTTAGGCTGGGAGGAGAGTGAATGAGACTGGCGGATATAAAGAAGTGGGAAAAAAAAGAATAAAATACGAGAAGGGCCTCATATAGATTAGTGGCGAACTTTGTATGATTAACTCAACTCTACTTTTTGTCCCCCTACAAAGAACCAAAAACGTGGTGGTCTCTCATGCATGACTCATAGATCCACCTGAGTCAAACCATCGCATCAATTAGGCCAATGGCAAGGACAGAATGGAGGTCTCTGAGAGTTAACACTGTGTATTCCCTCATCTATATCCACAGCACCAAGCACATAACAGGCAGGAAATACATGCTTGGATGAATGAATAAAACAAAACATGTTGATATTCAGCCAACCAGCACCATCAGAATGACGAAAGGGAGCACTGGGAACTTCTTTGGAGGCAGGTGTGTTTCCAGGAGGTGAGGGAAGAGAAAAGAGGTGCACTGAAACTGGTTTCCCAAATGTCAAGAGGGCTGCCTTACTCTCTGGAGAAAGATAAGGCTCCAAGAAACAAAACCATTAAAGAACAGCCCGCAAAGCGCACAGTAACGCACAACATTAACATACGCTTTGAACGTTCCACCTGCTATAGGGTGCAGACGAGTCTGGCTCCACTGTTACGTACAGGGTGAGTGGCACGATATGCCATACGGTGTAATTGATACTCTGTGGCATCAAGGTCACCGGTGAAACCCCAGACCTAACTGCAAATCTGAGGGGAAATTACCTTCTTAGGTGGCGTGCAGCCTGTCAATGCTAATGGTTTCCAGAGTCCCGCCTGACTGGCTCGACTTCCCACCTGCAGCTGTGTGCATGGTGACCCCCAGCCTCCCTTCCCTCCCACTCTGTATTTATGAGGCAAAAAGTAGCTTTTGAGTGTTTTATTCATGTTGAAGTTTTGAAGCATTCTATTTATTTTGATGATGCATGCAATGATGTCAAGGTGACTGGGTCCGAGCACCCAAACCCTCTGTTCTAATTTCTGGGAAGTCGTTGGTTCCTCCTCTTCACAGCCCATTCATTCCATAGCAGGGAACGTTCCTACTTGCTGTGATTGTCCTGAGCCGCAGTAAACCTTACTGGGGTGTGTTTCAGGAATTTTATTCTAGGTGCTGCTGTTCTGACATACAGTCATGTGAAGGAGAATGATCCTTTTATGGCAAAGAACACTGGGGTTAAAAGGATTTGGCATTTAGATTTGCCTGCTTTAGATAAAGAACCCAAGAAGTAAGTTCTTCATAATTCTCAGTTCAGTTTCTCACTTCTCTACCTGGGTGTTATCAAATATTTTAATATGAAATTCCTTCTAATTTTGGTTTCATTTCCGTTTTTTAGGTACTGGAGTTTAAAACTACAAATCAATCCTTAAGCCAAAACAGCTGTTAGACCTTATCTTGAAAGTCAGCATCTTCAGAGATGCTGGTTCGGGACATGCGTTGACTTTGTGATTTATTGTAAACAGTGTGTGAATATAACCATCCTCATGGAAGAGTCAAGTAAGGCCTGGAGAGGAAGGGGACATGGGGAGCTATAGATCAAAAGGTGTAAAACTGCAGTTCTATAGGAGTCCAGAGCTCTAACGCACAGCAGGAGGCTGTAGCTAATGACATATGATTGCACATTAGCGCTGTGCCATGGGAGATTTTAGAAAGAAAGAAAATGAAGTAGAGCCGAAGAAAGAACTGGACCCCACAACTGGCAGGAAAAGCCTCTCCCTCAAGCCCTCAGGAATCCCCTGTATCACTAGCATTTTCCCATCCTGCCTAGTCTCAGGTCAGGATTATTAGCTGAAACTTCTAGACAAGACTCTGGGAGCGATCCACAACCAGGCAGCAGGGAAAACTCGGCCAGAGTCTTTCAAATGGAAAAGCCCAGACCAGGATTCCTCTGCTCTGCTCCATCTCCAGCCTCTCTGCAATCCATTCTGTAGCAAGAAGCCAGGGTGATCTTTTCAGAGTAGTGTGGATCATGTCACTCCCTCACCTCTTTTTCACCTCCTTCAACAGTTTCCCAGTGTCCTTGGTTTACCAATAAAACCGCACTGTGATGGACAAGGTCCTGGACGGCTGGGTCCTGTTTACATCTCCAGTTCCATTTCACACCCAAAGTCTCTCCTGTGGCCATATGGGCCACCCACCTGCAACGTTTCTGCATGCCTCAGGGCCCAGGCACATGCTGCCCTTCCCCGGGTTGCTACCTCTCTCCTCTTCTGCCACTGCCTCCTACTCATCCTTAGTTCTCAGATTAGTACCACCTCCTCCAAGAAGCCCTCCCTGACTTTCTGGTTAGGCCAAATCTGGTGAACTGCACCCTACATATTTTTTTTACAACACTTCCCAGTTGGAATTTCTTATTACTAGGTGATGATACAGTTGTCTGTTTTTCCACTGAATGGTAACCACCAAGAGGCTATGCCCATCTTGCAAACTGTTGGGTCCACAGTACCCAGCACGATAAGTGAACATACAGGATCTCTATTTAATCACTGCCTGAATTGGGTAATGAATGAATGAGCAGCCCAGGGCTGAACTCCGTCATACAATTAGGATGACGGCCTCTGGTATGGAGTGGGAAGATGCATGTACATTGACAGGCTACTGACAGCAGGGTTGCGCATTTAAAAGTATGACTTCATGGACTAGGGCAACAACTCCCTCCTAAACACACCTACTGGGAAATGGAGATCTGGGCTGACAGTAACAGCAAACAACTGACCATGCCTGCTGCTGCCCGGCACCGTGCTGGGAGCCGCACTTACATGATTTCTAGAGGTTAAGTGAGCATACCTGAAGTCACACTGGGTTAGAAACTTGGCTCCACTAGTACCTAAAAATGTGTCTTAAAAATAATTAGTGAAGTGCCCCAGGCCTGTTCTCTCATATGCAGATGAGACAGTGACAGCATATACTTGAGACTGTTGCTATGAGTCTTCAATGAGCTACAATATAGCAAACATCAATACTCTATGACCATCCTCATTTCAAACACAGGAAAACTAGTAAATAGCTGGGTCGGAAATCAAACAGAGGCATGTCTGGCTCCAAAGTCTTGCCTGTCTTCATTCTGCTTGGTATGGCGGTGGGCAGCACCAAGTCTCTTGGCTGAAGGTTTTTGGTATTTGCAGGTGAATTAGGCTGGCACAGCTGCGGGGGTAAGCAGGTGGCAGGCAGGCAGACAGCTGTGCAGAGCTCTGGCATGGCGCAGGAGGAGAGCAGGCATCAAGTACTGGGACCCGGAAGCACCATCAGAACTCATGGACTCTGGGACCAGTTGCAAAGTTAGAGTGGGCTGAGCAAGAAGTTGGCAATTGTAGGCCAAGCCTTGGAGGTCCTTGGATCAAGGCTGGGGTGGGACAGGGCCTGCAAGAGGTAAGGATGTGGGACCAAGTGACGGAACAAAAAGTTGTGGGTCCCAGAGCAGACCAGTCCTCACAATAGCAGAGGGACCATCTCCAGAGGCTTCAAGCCAGGGGGTCAGACAGCAAGAGGAGGAAAGTAGCCTGCACCCAATATTGGAGCTGGGCATGCATTTTCCTGTAGAACTACGGATTATACACAGTGCTGGGGCCTACAGCATAGTGCGTGCAGCTCTGTAACACACTGTGTCCTGAATCTCCAGTCCAAATCCAACTCCTACATTCTGTTCTTTTAAAAAAAAAAAAAAAAAAAAAAACTTTTATTTTAGATCTAGCGGACACCTGTGCATGTTTGTTAAAGGGGGCTTTTAGCACTGCCACGTGGAGACTGGGCTTCTAGTGTACCCATTCCCCAAACGGTGAACATTGTACCTGACAGGTAATTTTTCATCCCTCACTCATTCCCTCCTTCCCCCGTTTTGGAATCCTGACCATCTATTACTTCCATCTTTATGTCTGTGTGTACAACATTCTGTTCTTTTGTTCCAGGATGAACACATGTACCTGTCAAATCATGGATCCCAATTTCGGGTTCAGAGAACATGGCTCCTGTAACTATAGTTAAGCTCTACTGTGAATTAAACCAGCTTTTGTGGACTGGGGTGATTTTTTGTAGGAAAATTTGTTCCAAGTTCCAGAGAACTTTCGGAATGGGACCCTTAGGCATGGCCTACATGGTAGAAAGATACTTTATTATCATTAAGCTCAACTATGATGTGCGGGGCTCTTCCTGGACACTGTTTCATTTTCTTCTAATCCACTGGAGATTGTATTTTAACAAAAATAGTAATCGTTAGTGAAAATGGTGGCTTCATAAGGAACCCAGGGTGCCCTCAATAACATACGAATCAAAGGGAAGGACTTTGCCATTTCCCCCCAGAAAGCCCATCTTAAGAACAAGGCGACGTTGAAGAGCCGATCTGCTGCAATGACTGTGTCGGCCCATCTGGTCGTGAATCCAAGAGGACCAGGGACTCCTGTCCGCCCTGCAAGAGGACCTTGCTGGAACCTGCTCCCTGGGCCTGTCTTCTGCTTGACTTCCACCTGCTTTTCTGGGGGTAACTTCCTTTTGCTTAAGCGTGATTCTTTTTTATCTCTACACTTTTTCTCTTCTTGTGGGCTGACCCTCCCCTCCCCGCTCCCCTTTCACCTCACTGTGTCCCCATCACCTTCATTCCTGCATTTTGCACCCCCCACAGCACCACCCCAGACCCAGGCTGCCAGAGCTACAAGACCCTCAATAGCCTGGTTTCCTGTCCCAGGGTCTGCTGCTTCGTTTACATTCACTCTTCTCAGTTAATGAGGAGCTTTGTTTCACTCTTGGCACAAATAATATCAAAACAACAATCAAAACGTCAACGGCAAATCCAGGCACTTGGGCATCCTTCGGAACCGCTGGTTTTATTGTCTGTTCCCCCGCCTGGCCCAGTTGTAGACGTGCTTTACCATTAAATTTTTTCACCATCCCGTAGCCACTCAGGGACAGAGCGTCTGCCAGGCACAGGGCTATTACCTGGAACGCAAAGATGAAGCACTCATTTCCCAGAAGGAGTCCAGGTTGCGTAGTTTATAATCAACTTTTAAGAACGGCACCTGTGGCAGTTCTTAAATGATAAAAACACATACAATGCTGTTTCTGTTGTTTTCCTCAAGGATTTCTAAGAACTTTTCAGTCAAGAATGCACATCAGTGGTGCTCATTATCTTAATGAGTTTCAAAGTCCTCTTTTCTCTATTATTTTACAAGTGGGGAAACGTGTTTATGTGTGAGAGGAAAACAAAATGGTCAGCTTAGCTTGGGCAGCACATTTTTAAGACATCAATGGAAACAGGTGTTTCCACCACATGATTTGCTAGATTTAGTTTTTCCCCCTATTCTAGACTATTTTTGGTCCTAACTCTTCTGCAGAAATTATTTCTTCTATAGAAATCTCTCTTCTCCCAGGAGGGAGACAGCAGTAAATGGAGACAGCGCGGCAGCAAATGCTTTCAGGCGGCTCTTCTTTCCACCCAGACGTGCAGCGAGACCAGCGGTGGAGGGAACCGCACTTCCTGTCCACCCACGCCTTCTGCACTCCAGAGTTGGAGGTCACGGTGAGACACTTTCACTCATTTTACCTCTAGCTGAAATTACAGACAATAGTCACATTTCTTTGAACTAATTATTTAACTTTTACAAAGCAGGATAAGCAATATCATCATAACTTTTCCAGGTCCGTGAAGTAGAAGCAGGGCCAGCATTATGACTAATCTCATCAGCAAACCCAGCTAGCTGGTATCAGAATGTCTTGTGGTCATTAGAAAAATACAGGACATTTTAGCAATTCTACTTTTAAGTCTTGACTTTATTTAAATCCTTCGCTTAATGGAAATATTTTTCCCCTCTATTAACATTTGTTTTATTTTTAGGTTTATGGTTGCAACACTTTATGTTGCCCAGTCATATTTATTATTTCAGCCAACAAATATTTACTGAGTAACTACTATTTGCCAAGCAGATATCCAGGCTCTGGGGATATCATTGTGTAAAATAAGCACAAGATCTGTGTTTTCATGGAGCTGATATTTTAGTGAAAGATTAACGATGAAGAAAAAGTAAATTCATGCTAAAGTGCTGTGATGAAGAGTAACTGGGTGGTCCAGAAAGGCCTGTTGGGAAGAACATTTAAATGGAGAGAGATCTAAGTGGCAGGAAGCATACCTGTCCTGGTAGCAGGACCAGCACATTAAACTCTAAGCAATAGCCTCTGCATAATCCTCAGGGGGAAGTGAACAACACCCCCAGGCAGAGCAGACCGGGGCGCAGGTCCTGGGTCTACCATGTTCCATTAAGTGTGGCCTAAAGCCACCTCCTCACATATTCTAAGCTTGGTCTAAAGATTTTTCTGTACAGAGAAAATGGTAACCAAATGGCAGGTGTAAACAGACGATAACCTACTCTTGCATGAATCATGGAGTATTGCCTATCACAGGCAATAAACTGTTCAAACTGTGTTCAAATAACAAGGCAAACCCTGAATTGTACCCAGTCCAGCTGCGTCTGTGCCTCACTTCCCTTTTCTGTACATCTCTTTTATTTTATGTCTAGAAATCCTCTCTGACCACATGGCAGCATGGAGTTGCTCTGAACCTGTTCTGGTCGGGGTGTGGGAGGGTTGCTGCCATATTCAAGAATCTTCCTTTGCTCAGTCAAACTTTGCTAAATCCAATTTGTCTGAAGTTTTTCCTTTAACGACCACCAGGATTCAGTTATTTGAGCAAGTTGCTTAATTCCTATGAGGGGTTGTTTAAATCACTTTACTCCTCACTGGTAAAATATGGATAATAAGAACTAACTCACAGGATTGGTGCAAGGTTTAAGGAATTTATGTATGTTAGAGTAGTGCCTGATACATATTAAGTGCTTCATAAGGGAGAGTCATAATGAGTGCTATTAAATGTTCTAAGCATATACACCCAGGTTCATAGCTGTACTATTCACAATAGCCAAAAGGTGGGAGTAACACAAGTGTCTACTGATGGATGAATGGGTAAAGAAAATATGGTGTAGGCTGGGCGCGGTGGCTCATGCCTATAATCCCAGCACTTTGGGAGGCCGAGGCGGGTGGATCACGAGGTCAAGAGATCGAGACCATCCTGGTCAACATGGTGAAACCCCGTCTCTACTAAAAATACAAAAATTAGCTGGGCATGGTGGCACGTGCCTGTAGTCCCAGCTACTCGGGAGGCTGAGGCAGGAGAATTGCTT
>PVKV010039879.1:0-12697 GCA_004027835.1 Alouatta palliata | reverse complement strand
TTTTTTTTTTTTTTTTTTTTTAAGTTGAATGGTCACTGTCTCCCAGGTGTTCCAGCCGCCTGTTGACAAGGCGCCGGGATTTGTATGATTTCCCTTGTGGTGACCCACTGCGCCGGCTGAAACCGCGGTCGCTGGCGTTTTTTTGCCTGGGAAATCTCCTGGCCTGGCTGTCTGTTTCAGTCCCCTTTTTTAATCAAATGAATGGGCGGCAATGCCTTCCCGGAGCTCCAATTGCCTGCTAAAACGGCACCCGGACCCACGTCTTTTGTATCGGGAACCACTGCGCCGGGGGGCCGCTCCAAACAGCTGCGGCGAAAACGGCCGCGCAGGCGAAAACAGCGGAGCCGGCGAAAACAGCCGCGCCGGCCAAACCAGCCGCGCCGGCCAAACCAGGTGCGCTGGCGACCCGTGGGGCTCCTCCCCCTGGGAATCTCCTGGTCTGTGGGCAATAAAAATCCGTCTGGGAATGTGGTGTCCACTCACCCTCCACGCTTTCACTGGGAGCTGCAATCCTCAGCTGCTCCTAATCGGCCATCTTGGATCTCTCACCTCTACGTATGATTTCTAAGGCTCTAAAAATGGCAGCCACAGGAAAGCAGAATATCCGAAACTACAGAGAAAGGTAGCTGAAATGAAGGAATATACCTTCCTCAGTGAGTGGTAGTTATTTACCTGGGATTTGGTCATGAATCCAAGACAGAAATGAGAGACATATGAGTGAAACAAACTCATGATTGTTTTTGTTTGTTTAAAAGAGTTAAACAAAAGCCACTTTGGAATTTTTTACTTTAAAATAACACCTGTTGAATGATCTGTGACTTACTCTTTTCCCCTGGCTCAGCAAACTCTGTGCCCTCTTCCTCACTTTCTGGGGAAGAATGAATGTTTCAGCTAAAAACAGGTGTCAATCACTGTATGAAAAAAAAAATGAACAGGCAGATGTGCCTAGAAACAGTGCTTAATTTAAAGCTTCATTTTTCCCTTAGCCAGAGGGAATGTGTATCTTATATTTGGGTGTAGCCTGGGGTTTTGGAAGGCTTTTGAGTACAGTTAGCCCATTTGTTTCTCAGATATTTTTTAATTGCAAAAAAAGTGCTTGCATGCCACCTAAATTTACTATTTGTCCTTCACCCACCCAGGGTAAACCAAAAGATATGGTACAGTCCAAGAATCTAACCAACTTTCTTTCAGCTGATCTACCTGACCCCCACTTCCCATCCCTCTTTGTTCACAAAACAGCCAGAGTCATCTTTTAGAGACACACTGTTGCCTCCTCTCTTTACCTTCCTTGGGGGCCCTTCATTGGCCATGGGATGAAGTCTCATCTTCTGACACAACATGTAAGTGTCTCTAGCATCTGAGGATGTTTCTGTCTTTCCAGTTACATGTCTTCTCTCACTTTAGACTCTGCATTCAAGTCATTCTGTTGTTTCCAAAAGTCACAGCCTGCGCACATCCCTGTGCCTTTACCCATGCTTTCCCCTTGGGATTGAGTGCTTTCCACCCAAAAATCAGCCTAGCTTTGGGGAAGCCTAGAGAGAACGAAGGACCCAATCCGAGGAAGCTCTATAGCAACTAGGCCTCTCAATTCTCCCTTACTCCTTTCAAACAGCAGATGTGTCCGCTATTTTGAAGAATGAGAAGTGCAAGAGTGGGTGGAAGAACCCATCCCTGCATCAGCCTCAAATGTTCTGAGCATCCTCTCTGTCCTGGGTGTGGGAATGTCGCAATGAATTAGCCCTCAGTGAACCTGCAGCCAGCAGAGAAGGTGAGAGCAGTCCATGAACTCCCAGAGCACCAGGCAAGGAAGTAATAAGAAGAATATGTACAAACAGCAGCCTCCACAGAAAGCTCAGAGGAAGGAGAAACTATATGAAGCTGGAATAATCAGAAAAGACATTTTGAAGCATTTGCCCTGTGACTTTAATCTTGAAAATAAGAAATATTTGAATATGCAGAGAGGGTGGGAGAGTTTGGATGCCAGAGTTCGGTCTGTGCAAAGGCAAGGCAGTGGAAGATAAGCTGGGCTTTCAGAGAACAGAGAGCCTCAGCTTGGCAAGAGCAAGTGGGAGCTGAAGGAAGAAAAGATAGACTGATGGGTCAGGGGCAAACAGTGGAGGAATCAAAGGTGTTGACCGACAACTAACCTGCAGATTCCCCACTCCTAGCCATCCGCAGACTCAGAAAGCTTCTTTCCTGATTCAGACTGGAAAAGAGGTTGCTTGGCAATGGTAGGAACCCTGAGCTTGATCAGGATGCTGCTGGTGTGCCTTCAGGCCACCAGCAAGGCAATGCCAATCCCTTAGAGTTGTCTTAGAGGAATTTTGTCTATTTTGACTTTCTACTGAGTTTATTAGAAGCATGTTCCCTGAAATGGGAGATCAGGGTCAACTGCTGATAAGAACTCAATATTGAAAAGAAAAAGTCACAGGAATATAAAGTTATCGTGTGTGTGTGTGTGTGTGTGTGTACTCACCTTCTTGCAGAGCGGTCAAAGGGCTTTTCCAACATCATCTCTTTAGGGCTCAATGCTCTCTATGGCTTGGTAAAGGAGGAAATATTTGAGCAGTAAAAGATAAATCTGAATGAGAATGAAGGTAACCAAATAATTACTTTTATGTCATTGTTTTCCAGGCAAGACAGTAGTTAGTTGACTAGAGCTGGTCCTTGACTCCTGGGCAGACTGGACTCTGATTAGAGTTCTACCACCTGGTATGTCTAGTCAACAAACATTTTCTGGGCCCCAACAAAACATCAGGAACTGTGCTATGTCTTAAAATAGGTGTACTGGGTAGAGGCACAAAGAAATAATGGAAATGACCTGTCTTCTTGAGAACTGTGTATTTAATGGAGTGAATACATATGTGCAGACATTTTCAGTTCAATGTATTAGGGACCAGGTGGAAGTTGGCACTGGATCCAGTGGAAGCCCAGAGGGGAAACACCTCATCCAGCCTGAGCTAAGGATGTTGGAAAGGGCCAGGGAAGGTTGTCTAAAGGAGCTGACACATCAGTACAATTAGCATCTTCCAGTGTTTGGTCCAGCTTTAAAATCACAGCACCTCAAACCTGGCTATCTCTGAGGTCACCACACCTGTCAAACTTAATAGTCATCACCTGCTTAATTATCTGATGTTCCTTCAAAGAACAAAGCTTTAAAGAACAAAGACTGTTTCTGTTTTGCTGACTATGTGTCTCCACCACATAACAGTGCCCAATACCTAATAGGTACCTTAAAAATGTGTATTGTTGGTCCGGGCACAGTGGCTCATGCCTGTAATCTCAGCACTTTGGGAGGCTGAGGTGGGTGGATTCTGAGGTCAGGAGTTAGAGATCAGCCTGGCCAACATGGCGAAACCCCATCTCTACTAAAAATACAAAAATCAGCTGGGCGTGGTGGCACATGCCTATAATCCCAGCTACTCGGGAGGCTGAGGTAGGAGAATCGCTTGAACCCAGGTGGCAGAAGTTGCAGTGAGCTGAGATCGTGCCATTGCACTCCAGCCTGGGCAACATGAGCAAGACTCCATCTCAAAAAATATATATATATATACACATACATACATGGGTTGTGTGCCAAGGAATAAAATGTTAGCACACGAATTTTCACCTTTTCTCTCCAAGTGCTAAGGGGAATCCTGTTGTAATATTTAATAACTGCCTACTGCATTCTTAATTCTGTGCCACATCTAGAAAGAAACAATAAAATCAGGAAAAATAGAGCAGAATGTTTGGACCACAAGGACGCTTGTTTATGAGCTGTTTTTATAACTTATTTCTACCACAGAAAACAAGTTCAGAAAAGTTTCCTTGTAACTGTGGTACAAGGTCACCCAAGTAATTAGTAGCAAGCAAGTCTAAAGTCCAGGTATCCTGATTTCCAGTCCTCAGTTCCTTCCTCTGGGCCGTGGGTATTGTATCAGTTACAGGCATGTGCAGAAGACGCACAAAGGAGTATGGAAAGGACATACTTCTTTTGCTGGCCTACAGAATACGTCTGAATTCTAATGCAGCCTCATCTTGCAAGGAAGGCTTTGTTTAACAGAATATTTTGTGTGATAGGATTATGTTCTACAAAACCCAAAATTTTAAAGGATGCTTTCTTTGCCGATCTGTAATTGCTTCTGGCGGGTACACCTTCCACTTTATAAAAAAGATTCCTTTCCCTCTTTCATCTATCTCAGAGAGGTTCCAGAGGGAAATGTTGGGAACAAATGCTTGTTCAAACTGTAATAGTCCCTTGAAAAGTGAAGCTTGAAATCCTGTAGGGATCTCTGTGTTCTTTCAGAATTAATTTCGACACAGTAGAACTACATCCTAACTAGCTTCCATGCCAAAATATATTATGACTACTGATTGGATAGCTTAAAGACTATTAAAAATACACATTTTCATACCAAGAGCAAAAGATAATGACTCTTATCCCATAACCTGGGAATTATTCTTAAAGAACATTTTCTAAAGTGGTGATAGAAATTATAAGAATGAATTACTTGGAGGGTGGGAAATACTGTCTTAATGGAAAACATTAAATGACAAAAAAAAATGCTTCAGGTAAAACCAAAATTTTTTTTGTTATATTATCAATAATAAAAATTCATAATTTCTTTTTTTTATGATTTTGTTTGTTTGTTTTGCTTTTTGTTTTGTTTTTGAGACAGAGTCTTGCTCTGTCACCCAGACTGGAGTGCAGTGTTGTGATCTCAGCTAACTTCAGTCTCTGCGTCTCACATTTAATCAATACTCCTGAGTCTCCCGAGTAGCTGGGATTACAGGCAGATGCTACCATGCCCAGCTAGTGTTTTGTATTTTTAGTAGAGACAGGGTTTCACCATGTTGGCCAGGCTGGTCTTGAACTCCTAATCTCAAGTAATCTATCCTCTTCAGCCTCCCAAACAAAGTGCTGGGATTACAGGTGTGAGCCATAGTACCCAGCCAAAAAAAAAAAAAAAAAAAACCACATTCATAATGTTTTACATTGATTAAGTGCTTACCCTGCATTGGACATTGCTGTAAGCTACAGGAAACAATGCATCTGATCTTTACAATAACCCCATAAGGAAGGTGCATTAATATTCTCACATTTCAAAATGAGGCACAGAAAACTAATGTAACCTGTTCAGGGTCACATTCTCGGAAATGGTGGAGTTTACACTGAAGCATAGGTAGTCTAACTCTAGAAACAGTGCCTTTTTTTTTAAAGTTAAAAATTTGAATGCCAAGGTTTTTAGAAGTATACAAAGTATACATATCCTGTGGGCAAACCCCTTGATCCCCAGATTTCACTTACATAAATTGATAGAGACACACAAATATTTCTGCATAAAAATTTTCATCAGAGCATTTCCCCCACTAATGGAAACTGGAGACAATCCAAATGCTGAACAGTTAGAGCTCTAATAAGTGCCCAATTTTAAAATGAAAAAAGTAACATAAAGTACAAAGGAAAAAATGAAAATCACTCATAATTTCTATATTCAGAAGTAACCACAAAGACATTGCTGTGTATATCTTTCCAGCTTTTTTTCTATTTTTTGTTTCTGTTACAAACTTGGGGTCATACCGTATATACTGCTTTATGACCTGACTTTTCTGTGTAGATAAGGTTTTAAATCATCAAGTCATTAATTATTCTTTTACCACTTATTTTAATGGCTATATGGTATTTCATTTCTTGTATATGTCATGATTTATTTAACAAATCTTTATTGTTGAACTCATACTCATTTAACCATTATTTCATGGTGCCTCAATTGATGGTTACCCATCATTCCCAGGAAGTAGCCCAGACTCCGTTAGAGTTTGAGACCTTCCATGATGTGTCCTTACTATTCCAATTTAATCTCTCTGTGTTTTGTTTCAGTAACCATGAATTATAGCCAAATAAAACCACTTGCTCCAAAAGTGTAACTGGACATTTCCTACAGCACCCATGCCATTCCTCTTATTGCATGTATTTACCTACTGATCTAGCTATGCTAGACTGAAAACTTGCAAGCAGAATTTCTGACTGAACCAGTTTCCTTATCCAACATTGAAGAATCGTGTCTTGCACTTAATAGATGCTCAAAAAATATTTACGGAATAAATGAAGGCAATGTAATATTATTTTTAATAGTGCAAAATTGTAAATGATTCAAATATCTAACAATAGGGACAACTTAAATTAATGATAATACCTCCATTCTAAATTTGTAGCAATAATCATGAAAAATATAACAAAAGAAAAGCGTTTGTAAATAATATTAGGTGAAAAGAAGCAGAACATGTCATTAAATGTATACTGGAATTTTAGCCATTTTTAATATCTAAGTCTGGGGAGATCAAAAAACAGAGGGAGCTTAGGTAGAAGATGAGATGACTGATGTTTTGTTTGGGTGAGCAAGTGGATAAATGTTTTTTCTTAATTTCTTGTAATGTTTTTAAAGCTAGTACATTAACAAACGACATATACCAATATATTTATGACTTTGAGATGAGTTTACTGGAGAAAGGGATATAATCAATAAGTTTTTTTCTTAAGTAAGATGTTTCAAATATTTTTTATATTACTGGAAGTAGTATAATTATCAAAAACATCCAATGAAGTAAATATCAGTGTCACCCATTTTAGAACATTGAGGCACTGAGCTATGAAATAGCTTGCTCAAGGCCACACAGCTAGAAAATGTCTGAGTTTAGACCTGAGGTCCGGTTTGTTGGACTCCAAAACTCATGTGGTTCACTACCATGGGGTAACACCACATATATTAAGATTGGTTGGGAACCAACAAGAAAAATACCAGCTCATCAATTTAAAACAGAATTAGACCCTACTTTCAGGAGACTTAAGGTTTTGTTTGTGAATCAGTACCTACATGTATTAAATACTACTGGGAGGAAAAATGTGACAATTTCTTCATAGCACCCTCCCTCTTCCACCTTTAATTGTTCAGTGCATTTCTGTTTATTCTGTAATACTCAAATGTCTCCTCCTAGAAAATAGTGATCCATATCCCTCTGGTTTATGCTGGTTTCCTGTTAAAACTTCCACTATATTTGACCCAGCAATCCTTTTACTGGGTATATACCCAAAGGATTATAAAACATTCAATCATAAAGACACATGCACACGTATGTTTATTATGACACTGTTCATGATTGCAAAGACTTGGAACCAACCCAAATGCCCATCAATGATAGACTGGATAAAGAAAATGTGACACATATACACCATGGAATACTGTGCAGCCATAAGAAGGATGAGTTCATGTCTTTTGCAGGGATATGGATAAACCTGGAAACCTTCATTCTCAGCAAACTAACACAAGGACAGAAAACCAAACACCGCACGTTCTCACTCGTAAGTGGGTGTTGAGCAATGAGAACACATGGACACAGGGAGGGGAATGTCACACACTGGGGTCTGTTGGGGTATGAGGGGCTAGGGGAGGGATAGCAAGGGGTGGGGAGATTGGGGAAGGATAGCATTAGGAGAAATACCTAATGTAGATGACAGGGTGATGGATGCAGCAAACCACCATGGCACTTGTATACCTATGTAACAAACCTTCACATTCTGCACATGTACCCCAGAACTTAAAGTATAAAACAAAACAACAAAAAACTTCCACTATAATACTTAGCATTCTACCACCGTGTTCCCTGGAGGTAAGCTTCCCTATGGTAGGAATCGTCTTCAGTCTCTATGTCTTTGTTCCCATCCGGCACAATGGCTAGCACGTATGCATTTACGTTTCTCTTCAATGAGTTCTTTTGTTATCCCTTTACCACATGCATTCTTTCGGAAAAACCCCAAACCCCAAAATGTGGCATAGCAATTTACTGGTGCTAAACAAATGTGTAAATATAATGGCTATAATTACCTTACTGTTCCACAGAAGGCTTCCTTTCTTAAACACAGGCACACACTCTGATGTCACATTTTGAGAATACTTAACTGTCACAATGTCCTTGTGCCACGTTTGATCTCATGACAGCAGGGACAGGATGCTTCCTTCCTAAGATTTTCTTTGCCAGATTCTTTTCTGTCTCTTGAAACCACTCTAAGGTGGAATGCAGCATTTTGTTCAAACACCTTCTCCAGGTCGAATGTGTAAGTCCTGTTTCTCTGGAATAATGATTCTCAATTTGTTTTCTTACAATTTAAAGAGTATGATCCCTTACCAAGGTCTCCGTCTCTCTACCCTGTCGTTTTCCTATCCCCTCTCCCTTGCTTCCTCTCTTGGCTGACATGGTCCTTCATTTTTCTTCTCTGTGTGCATTTTCTCTGTTGTCTACCTTAGAGATTGCCTTCTGCTGCTTATTCATGCCCCACCATACTCTTTAGCCCTTGAGTCTCCAAAGATCCAATGTAAATATACAGAACTTTCCAGAGTATGGACAATTCAGTCTTTATGCCTTCATTTAACATTTCCAGGAAAGAAAATCTGGCTTATTTGGGATCAGGTGTCTATCCCTGGTTGCTAAGCTCAGGCTTACTTAGAGAAAGTCACATGGGACATGGCACCTAATGACCTCAAAAAGCAGGGTGGAAGTGACTGCTAAATTGACAGAACACTTACAGCACTTTAAAATTCTGACTTCCCGCTCCTCTAGCGCTATCTAATATTCTAAATGTTTCTCACAGCCATTTCCATTTACTCCTCTTTTCCCACTCTTTTGGCCCTTATATATCCTTGCTTACATTACTATGATAGCCTCTGACTTGGTCTCCTTGTGTCTGATCTCTTCCCCTAAGCTAATATACACTCCACACTATAGCCTTCAAAAAACAAGGTGATCGTGGCATTTCCCTAATTCAAAATCCTCAATGACCTCTCATTGCTTATGAAGTAAGGTTTAAAGTCTGTGGAATGATGCTATGTAAATTCTTTCCTTCTTCTTCTTTTTTTAATTATACTTTAAGTTCTGAGGTACATGTGCAGAACGTTCAGGTTTGTTCCATGGGTATACAGGTGCCATGGTGGTTTGCTGCGTCCACCTCCTTCATCCCTCTGCTCACTACTTTTTCACTTGGTCTTACTGCTGTGAATGATTGCTGTTCACATGCGCAGAGTTTTCTCTTCCCTTCGCTTCTGGGAGTGTCTGCAGCTCTTTGTGTTATAGTAATTAGAAGAGTGGCCAAAACACAGCTGGGGCCCAAGAAACGGTGGCTGCATGCATGAAACACGAAGGGCTATGGGCAGAACACAGGACTCATCGTTTCATTCTTGCCATTGGCATTATTATCACATCTTAGCAAGTTTGCCTAAGCTGTGCTCCCTGAATCCCCAGGGATTCACAAAAAATTGTGAAAATTATAATGAAAAAATATGTTTAGTCTTCCTAGTAATACACAGCCTCAGTCAAAACAAAACATCGACTTTTTCTTTTTATTTTTTTCAGACGGAGTCTTGCTCTGTCACCCAGGTTGGAGTTCAGTGGCACCATATCCGTTCATCACAACCTCTGCCTTCTGGGTTCAAGCGATTCTCCTGCCTTAGCCTCCTGAGTAGCTGAGATTACATGTGTCTGCCACCATGCCCTGCTGATTTTTGTATTTTTAGTAGAGATGGGGTTTCACCACTTTGGCCAGGCTAGAAATTCTTCTAATTTTGATAGAATGAAATCAATTTAATAGCAACTCTACCTCATGCTAATTAGAAGCCCCAGTTGATAGCTTCAATTAAAAAAAAAAAGCTAGGAAGCAATGAAATTGCTTAAAAGTATTATTCTTTTTTTTTTTTTAGTGAGTACACAGTCTTTAACATTTAAAATCTGTTAGGATTAAAATAATTGGTACAAATACTGGAAACTGCCCTAAAAATATCTGGGACTAAGTTTCAGTATCTATAAAATGGAGAATAATTGATCTCTTAGGTAGTTTCCAGCTCAGACACTTACGTCCTAGGAAGAGACTAAAATTACCTTGGTTCTTATCTTTATCCTTTGTTGTACCACAAGGACAAAGTGTCCTATCTCTTTGTCAATTTCTAATTCCTAAATCAGGGATTATCCTATATTAAAGGCTACACAAACACTTATTGGCTACATGACTGACCAAGCTCTGAGCATGTTCTGAGAAAGGAGACAAATAATTATATTTGAGGATATAGATGAACAATTTATGGAATGATGATGAGTTAGACCATATGACGTTTGCAAAAGACAATGCTGGTGGCCCTTGGAAACACACAGTTGGCGAATTAAATAACTGTGCTGCTAGGTAGGAATAAAATTAGGAAGGAACTCAAGGAACCAAGTGATCCCTTAGGAACGGCCATAGAGGAGACAGTGAGGACAAATAGAGAATGATTTTTAGAAAGAAGGAAAAGAGACATAGACAATTATTGCACAACGAATTTAATTCTCCCACCTTGTTGGTCGATAAGTCTCTAGCTCATGAATGAAGAAATAAAAAGAACATGATCTGTGATAACTGAGAATCTGATTCAAAAGATAGAATTTATAATGTCGTGATTATGATAATAATGATGCTTATCAACATTTTATAGGCGTCTACTATGGACACTTTGTGTAATGGAGCAGGACATAAAGGAAAGAGAGAAGATGATAGACTAAGGGAAACTAAATGAAATTGTCAAGTAAAGGAACTTACTCCAGTAAAAACAAATCAATATTCATTCCCCCCTTTTCCTTTTAGGGTCAAACAGACCTATATTTGTATGCAAGTCCACCCATGACTAACTATATGACTCTGGACAAGTTGTTCAGCCTCTCTGAGCTTAGATGTATTATCTATAAAATGTAACAAGTAATACTGAATTCACAATATTATTGTGAAGATTAAGAGAAATAGTATATGCAGAAGTAATTTATAAACTGCAAAGTGTTCTGTACATGAGATTCAAAACATTAGCTCTTCATGTTATTTAACAGTTAGACAGAGTGTATATAAGCAATCATGAATGACAGTGAATAATTGTCTAGAAGGAGAGCCAAGGATATGTGTGTGGCAAGAACTGAGTGAGTGAGACAAGGTAAGGGAAATACAGAAGTAATGAGAGATGGCTCACAGGGGGTCTTGTAGGCCATTGTCTGCCAAACAAACAATAAAACTCCTCCTTTGCCTTTTACTCTGAGTGAAAAGGGAACCCAGAGTGATATTTTGAGCAGGTGAGTGGTATAACGTAATGTATGTTTTAAGAGGTTCACTCTGGATGCTGTGCTTAGAATAGAGTATAGGGTGTTAAGGAAGAGAGGAGAACAGCAGGTGGTTTTTGCGGTGACACAGGCGAAAGATGGCAGTGGCTAGAGCCAGAAGAACAGTAGTATGGTTGGTGAGGAGTAGTTGGTTTCTGATATTTTCTGAAGATAGAGCCAACAGCACTTCTTGACAAATTGAATGTGGGATATGAGAGGGTGACAGCACAGATGACTCCTATTCCTAGGTTGGCCTGAGCACAGGAAGGACGAGGTTCCTGCCCACTGAGATGGGGAGGCTGCCGGTTATACAGTTTTAAGAGAGGACCATCAGGCATTCAGTTTAGGGCATGTTAAGTTTGAGAAGTTCATTAAGTGTCCAAGTGGACATATCAAGTAGTGAGTTGAATATACTCGCCTGGGATTTGGGAGGTCAGGTTGGGCAGGAGATGTCACATCTGGGAGTTGTTGACATGTAGATATATGGTCCTGGGTGTGAGGGTGATCTGGCTGTGACATCTGTCACCCCGTGATGGCCAGTGTTAATTCAGCTGATCTGCTTGCTAAGCGGGTGTCCCTTTCCTTGCTCACCGCTCCAAGTGCATTCTTCCCAAAGCTGCACAGTCGGTCGAAGAGGATGACCATTCACTGACAGAGGAGGACTGGGGTCTGGTCAAGGATATATGATTAGCTGTGCTCCGCTGCTAGAACCTCCAAACAAGCTCTCAAGGCCCATTAGATAGATAGTATTTAAGAAATGCAGTGCAGCTAACAACTATTCCACTACCAGCTTTTCCTAAGATTAATGTCACCTTATTTTGGAGTAGGTCCAAGAAGTAGAGGTTTTCCCTTCCTTTCTCCTCCCTCTGCTTCTTCCATCTCTCTTTCCTACCCCAATGAGGCCTTGCTCCTGTATAGAACCATCCATTTCCAATTGAACTCTCCTGTGCTTTTCTAGTTTATCTGTCTGTCTCTACTTAGTTTTCCCAGTGCAATGACTGCACACTTTGTTGGGATTTTGGTTCAAGCCACAAGGAAAACAATAAAACCAAGGAATGTAGGAAATGAACTCGTGGACTTGGCTTTGGGAGATTGGGTCACACACCACCGAGAAACCAGGGACAGAGGATTTTTGCACAACCATCCACAGAGTTAGGTGTCAAACAACGTCACCGCCTTCAGAAAAACCAACATCATAAGTGCAAGTTTATTTATTCTGTATATTCTTGGGAACAAATGCTTGTTATTTTTAGAGGAAATACAGGAGAACCAGGAGAATTGCTTTTTGCCTTCAAATGGCATATATGCTTTAGCAGGAAAAGTCAGTGCTACTCATAAGAAACCGTAAGAAGTATTCAAGAGAAAAGGATGGGAAAATGGGTGATGAAGAGGTTGCTAAGAAAAAAACTTGCTCCCATTTATCCATTGTGTTTCAGATTAAATGTCACATTATTTGCAAAGTTTTCATTGTTTCTCCATAAAAATAATCTATAGATCCATGAGAGCCACGAAACTTCAGAGAATAATGATCCTTACTATATTACAAACAAAA
>PVKV010039878.1:0-12697 GCA_004027835.1 Alouatta palliata | reverse complement strand
AAGCAATTCTCCTGCCTCAGCCTCCCGAGCAGCTGGGACTACAGGCACGTGCCACCATGCCCAGCTAATTTTTGTATTTTTAGTAGAGACGGGGTTTCACCATGTTGACCAGGATGGTCTCGATCTCTTGACCTCGTGATCCACCCGCCTCGGCCTCCCAAAGTGCTGGGATTACAGGCGTGAGCCACCGTGCCCGGCCAATATAATGATATTTCTGTGACCATCATAATCACTGTCAGTTTTCAGATGTGAAAAGTAGGGGAACAAAATTGTTGATGACTTTGTCCTCTGAAACTGTCTACCTGAGGACTTGTCGAGTCAATCTGTCCTTGGGCCTTACTCTAAGAAACATTTCACCGCTTCGAGAGATACCAAATTCCTAAGAGATGGGCTGTGGGGAAGATGACTGAAGGACAGATGGGTGGACAGAGGCCATCCGGAGGCCTGACGGGAGACAGAGTCCTGTATTTTTTCCTCTGGTCTCGGAGTACTCTGCAATAATTATGGTCCACCACCAGAGGGCACTGTGGCACTAGGGACGCCTGCCTTGAACCCTCTGTGTCTGGCGTTCCTGTTCTCCACGTGTTTTTGACGGCTACCCACCTTTCAGCTCTCTAACCACATCAATTTCATTTCTCTCCTTATATTCGTAACCTGGCAACCATGGTAGGACTTCTTATGGTCAGTGAACCTCAGAATTCATATATATGTATGGTTAAGTGTATACACCTCTATCTAGGTAGTTTCTATAGTTTTTTTTTTTTTGAAACAGAGTTTCACTCTTGTTGCCCAGGCTGGAGTGCAATGGCACCATCTCAGCCTCCCAAGTTCAAGCGATTCTCCTGCCTCAACCTCCCGAGTAACTGGGATTACAGGCATGTGCTGCCACGCCCAGCTAATTTTTTTTTTTTTTTTTTTAGCAGAGATGGGGTTTCTCCATGTTGGTCAGGCTGGTCTTGAACCTTCGACTTCAGGTGATCTGCCCCCTTGGCCTCCCAAACTGCTGGGATTACAGGCGTGAGCCACAGTGCCTGGCCAGTTTTTATAGTTTTAATCAAGTTCTCAAGGGTATATGGGACCTCTCCTCCCACCAGAAGTCAAGAACTATTGCCTAAGCAGCAGTATCCCTTGAAGGGGTAGAATACAGTGATATTAGGGACCAATTGGTTGACAAGGGGCAGACACTTAAAATCCTCAAACTACCTTGCAATATGTCCCCATTTTACCAATGAAGAGCCTAAAGTGCAAAGAGGCTAAAGACTTTGCCCAGGTCACACAGCTAAGGAAGTGGTGAGGCTGGAGTTCAGTTCCTGGATTGTCCAACTCTGTGCTGTTCTACACTGAGAGAAAGCCTCACTCATTCGTCAGCAAAGATGTGGAAGGCCCCGAGGACATGCCCAGAGCTGTGCTGGGTGCCGGGGATAGAGCGGCGACCAAAACCTGCCTTCATGGAGCTTCACTGCTGGAGGAGGCGGTGATGGCGGTGGTCGGGGTGGGAGATACACACTAAACACACGGGCCTGTAGCTAAACACTGGGAACTACGCTCCGAAGGAAATGAACAGGGAGCAGAAGAGACCGTGGGGAAACCTGCAGGTACACTGGCCAAAGGAGGCCTGTCAGAGGACTCAGCATATTAGCTCAGGGTGAAGCATGGGACAGAGCCTTCAGGGAGGGAGAGCCGGCCTGGATGGGCAGGGGAGGCAGTCAGCAGGGTTTCCGGGCCGGCCCAGTAATTCAGATTTTATTCTAAATGAAACAGGACACCATCACGGGATTTAAAGCAAGGGAGAGGCCGGGCATGGTGGCTCAAGCCTGTAATCTCAGCACTTTGGGAGGTTGAGGCGGGTGGATCACCTGAGGTCGGGAGTTCAAGACCAGCCTGACTGACATGTTGAAAGCTGAGGCAGTAGAATCACTTAAACCCAGAGGGTGAAGGTTGCAGTGAGCCAAGATGGCGCCATTACACTCCAACCTGGGCAACAGAGGAAGACTTCGTCTCAAAAAACAAAAACTAAAATTAAAATTTATGGGTTTTTTTTGTAATCATGGCAAGAAACCACATAAAACGTACCACCTTAACTATTGTTAAGGGTAGATTTCAGCTGTGTCAAATGCATTCACACTGCAGTGCAGACTATTTCCAGAACTCTTTGCGCCTTGCCAAGCTGAAACTGAACCCATTAAACAATAACTCCCCTACTCTCCTCTCTCCGGGGAACCGCCATTCTACTTCAGATCTTGAGACGCTAAGCCGAATCATACAATACTTGTCCTTCAGTGACTGGCTTATTTCACTCAGCACGTCCTCACTGTTCATTCCTGTTATAGCATGTGTCAGAATTTCCCTCCTTTTTTTATTTTTTTGTTCTTTTTTTATTCTTCTCCTTAATAAAGAATTTTCTTCCTTTTAAAGGCTGAACAATATTCAACTGTATGTAGCATTTTGTTTATCTGCCCATCTGCTGATGGATGATGGGAACGTTCCTTTTTTTTTTTTTTTTAGCAGCAGAGTCTCTCTCTGTTGTCCAGGCTGGAATGCCATGGCACAAACATAGCTCACTGCATCCTCAACCTCCTGACCCTCCTGTTCAGCCTCCCGAGTAGATGGGACTACAGGCAAGAGCCACCACACCAAGCTAATTTTTAAAAATTTTTACATTGTTTGTATAGACAGCGTCTTGCCATGTTGCCCAGGCTGGTCTTGAACTCCTGGGCTCAAGTGATCCTCCTGCCTTGGCCTCCCAAAGTGCTGGGATTATGGGTGTGAGCCCCTTTGCCCACACCGGTTTCATCTTTTGACTGTTGTGAATAATGCCGCTATAAACATGGGTGTGCAGCTATCTCTTTACTACTCTGCTTTCAAAGTTTTCTTCTTTTTAATTAATGTTTTGGAAATTATAAAATACATGAACTTGGTTCAAATTTCAGAATCACTCTGGCTGGGATAAAGGAGAGATTGGAGGGCAGTGAAAAGTGCAAGGGTATTTTGTGGTCTGGTTCAGAGTTGGGCTGGCCTGTCGTGTGGTATGGGCCGCCTGATGGGGACAGGTGGACAGCAAGGCTCTGTTTGAAGGTACTGGAGGCTTTCAAATGGTGAGGTCAGGTAGGCAGTCAGGGATGCATCTTGAGCTGACTGGAATTCTGTGCCAGAGAGAGACTTCTGGAGTCAACGTGCTGGCGATGGTCTCTAAGGTAAGCGGTGGCCTAGGCCTGGGTGCAGTGCAAACGGAGAGGAAGGGGGCCGAGACCAGCCCCTGATTATGAGAGTCGGGTGGAGGAGGCACAGAGCAGGTGGAAAAGCAGGAGGCTCAGCATCTCGAGCCGACCGAGCGGGGAGTGGCCACAGCGCAGGCGTCCCCTGGGAAGGCTGATGGAGAGAGGACCAGGCATCCGGTGTGCTGGGCAGTGCGGAGGCTGCTGATGACTTGGACAAGAGCCGTTCAGCCGGGAGGGAGCGGCAGAGGCCACACAAGAGAGAATGGAGGTGAGGGAGCACGGCCTCGGGAGCAGACAGCTACAGAGAAGCTGGGCTCTGAAGGACAGCTGAGAAACGGGGCAGTCGTGAGCAAGGTGGGAAGGAGGGAGCTTTGAGTGATGGTTTTGGCTTTTTAAGATGCCTGTGGTACCAAATGCATATTTTTGTTTGTTTGTTTTGTTTTATTTTGAGAGCGTCTCACTCCTTCACCCAGGCTGGAGTGCAGTGGCACGATCTCAGCTCACTGCAACCTCCGCCTCCCGGGTTCAAGCAATTCTCTTGCCTCAGCCTCCCAAATGGCTGGGATTACAGGCGCGCACCACAACGCCCGGCTAATTTTTGTATTTTTAGTACACATGGGGTTTCCCCATGTTGACCAGGCTGGTCTCGAATCTCTAACCTCAGGTGATCTGCCCCCCTTGGTCCCCCAAAGTTCTGGGATTACAGATGTGAGCCACCGTGCCCGGCCCCCAAATGCATGCTTTGATGCTGAAGGGAAGATCCAGCAGGGAGAGGGTGAAGATGCAGTCGGCAGGGTGGGGACACAGAGGGGACAGAGCCCAGGGCGCCTGTGGATGGCTGGTTTGGGGGCCCCTCTTCTGTGGTATCAGGAGAGAAATAGGAGGCAGGGGCTCCTGTAAGTGGTGAATCTGGCCTTGGGAAGTTAAGAAAGGTCTTGTCTGACGATGCTCCATTCCCCGCAAAGGGAGAGTGTGTCAGGTGAAATCAGCGGCAAGGTTTTGGGGAGAGTTCTAGGCCGACGGAGACTGTGCATGGTGGCCACGGCGGAGGGAGTGGGCGAGAACCGATTCACAAACATCTTAGGTCTGCTGGTGCCATTGGGAGTCCACTGGAGGGTGGTGAGCAGAAGTTACAGTGCCGTCATCTGCTCAGGTCGCTCGCTGGGTTTCCTCCACCAATGCTGGGTGCTGTTGGCGTGGCCTGGAGTGGTTCACTGAGGCAAGGCTTTGTCAGGACAGTATGATGGGAGGGAGAGAGGGAAGGGAATGGGGGACTTTTGCAAAGGAGTGACTCTTCTGAGGAACCCTTGACTCTGCTGGTTGAAGTGAGAAGAGAAGCCAGAGGAGGGATGGCCTTGGGAGACAGGTGGACAGAGAAAGGGGATGGAGCAGGGCCTCAGAGTAGGTCGGTTTCAGGTAAATAACAAGGTCAGAGTGTGGCCCAGGAGTGGGAGGCTGGGGTGGAGGAAGTGGTCATCAGACAGGAAGAGGATGAGGAACAAGGATACCCAGTGGCGGACTGGTCCCCAACACAGACGTGGAGGCTGCCTGGAATAATCAGAGGAAGGGGTGCAGAGCAAGACACGAGCCGGGGCTGAGCCTTTGGGAAAAGAGGGGGCGAGCAGGAGGCCAGAGGAAGACAGTGAGAAGGAGAGGGCGCTGGAACGGGATGCCCTGCTTCTCAAAAGATGTTCAGAAGGAGGGGGGTGGGATGGGGGCGGGGTATAACTTCTGGAAGCCGCCATGGGGAGCCAGAAGGACAGCAACCTCATTTCCTGCTCCTAAGGTGTGTGGGGAATGTGAGAATAACAAGATCAAGGCTAGATTTGAGGAAGAATTTTCTGACCCCATAGGATATGAGGCATGAAGACTGGCCATGAAAGGAACCCTAGGAAGTATCTCTTTTCTTTCTGGGGAGGTTTAGGAGCAGAACTGACCCCCACCCACCCTCCTTCACTTCCCTCTTCCCCAGGCTTTTTGAGGTCTGTTAGGCACTGCCTGGCGTCCTTTGATGTGGGTTTCATTCACTCTGCAAACCTGTTGAATCCCAGGAGCTGGCCACCTAGGAGCTGGAGACACAGCATGAACAAAACAGAAGGAGAAGTTCACTTCCCAGCAGGAGGGGTTGTTTAGGTCTGTTGTTGGTGCAAAGCTGTCAGAAGGAAGAGTTACTCAGGGGTGCTGGAATTGGGATGTGGAGTGAGTTCAGAGAGTGAGTCACTCTTGCTGCTTAGGGGTGGGGAAAGGTGGGGTGGCAGTGGCGGGAAATTGGAAAAGGCCGGGACTTGATGTTTGAGGACGGGTGCTGTGTGGTCTTGAGCAAATCATGTGTTTTTCCCGTCCCTGACTTGGAAATCAGGGAAGAATCCCTTATTCCCCACATCGTTGTGGAATTAATTGAATATGTTGCCCAAATAACGAAGAGCTATGCAAATGATCCTTATGCCATTGCTTAAGTAGCAGCACCCCTCCCACCCCACAGTAGGTATATTAAATACAAGACTATGTGTCAAAGGCCCAGCACAGTGGTAGGTGGCACTGGGTAAGTGCTGGGCACCCTCGTTAGTCCAGTCTCCGTTCAATGCCAGTGAATTTGCCGCCATCTCAGGACCCAGCTCCGCCGGGAAGGAGAAATGGCTAACTGTCCCGGGCAGAGGGCTGCAGTCAGGGTGCTGGGGCCAGCCATGGATCTGCTGGGCACTCACATTCAGGACCTTAGTCCCTTGGGGATGACAGAGGAGCAGGAAGCCCCCTGATGAGGAAGGCTTTCTGCCTGCTTCCTTCTCCCTTGCACCCCAGAGCCCTCATCCCTCCATTCATTTCGTACATTTCTCTTGAGGGACTACTGTGGGCAAACGGGGCTTACAAGTCGGGATGGGGTGGAGAGCAAGACAGAGGGGCATTTCTGGTCTCTCCTCTTGTGGACTGGGTGGGTGGATGGGCTGTCCCGACTTCCAGTTTCCACCTGGCCTTGCCTTAGGATACCAGGAGGGGGCCCAGAAACTCATTTTTTAAAAGCAGAAGTGGGTGCAGGGGCAGTGGCTCATGCCTATAATCCCAGTGCTTTGGGAGCTGAGATCAGAGGATGGGCTGAGGTCAGAAGTTCGAGACCAGCCTGAGCAACACCGCAAGACCCGGTCTCTACAAAAAAAATGAAACAATTAGCAGGGTGTGGTGGGTGGCGCGCACCTGTGGTCCCAGATGCCCAGGAGGCTGAGGTGGGAGGATTGCTTGAGCCTGGGACGTGGAGGTTGCAGTGAGCCCAGATCGCGCCACTGCACTCCAGCCTGGTAGACAGAGCGAGACTTCATTATGTTCCAGAAAATAGAAAAATACTCCAATGCACCCCACTTATCCTTGGATTCCCGGGTTGCCACCGATTGCTGCCTTCTCTCCGGAGCCCAAAGCGGAGGAGGGTTCGTGCGGGGCGGGGCACCCCGGATGCATGTCCGCGCGTGGCCGCGAGGGGGCGCGGCAGGACGGGGCCGCCAGCGAGGCCGCGGATGAGTCAGGGCTGCGCGAGGATGAATCAGCCTCCCCGGGCTTACCGCGCCCTTTCCGTGCCTCGCTTCACTGCCCGGCCGCGCCCTGGCCGCCGGCTCGCCCTGACCCTCGGGGATCCCAGGCTCTGCGCCGCCCTGCGCCCTCACAAGGGTTCACCTGCCGCCAGGAGTCCCGCGCCTCCCTAGATCACGGGCAGGGCGCGCGGGTCTGGGCCGGGCGGGTCCCGCGCGCCCTCCCGTCGCGCCTTTTCCGGGGCCGGGCGTGGCTGCCCTCCAGAGAGGGTTTCGGGGCCCGCCCCGGCTCGGCCGGGATCCGAGGGACAGCCCTGCCAAGGCCCGGCCGTGGGCGGCCGCTGCGTGGGAATCGTGCCCCCTGCCAAAACGCAGGGGGAGAAAGCCCGCTCTGTTCCTTGGGTGTGCCCCGGTGTTTTTGGCTGCCAGAGCAAATCAGGAAAAAGTAGGGACTCCTGGGTCGGTCCCCACTTGGCAGGTTGAAGGTGTCCTCACAGGATCTGGCTCAGAATCCGAGTGTGTTAAAGCTGCTCGCCAAACCTGGGCCACCGGCCTCACCTTGGAGATCCCGCCCACGGGGGCAGGGACTCTCCACAAGTCCCAGAACTCAGGCGTGGGTGGGCCTCCCACTCACAAAGTGCATGCCAAGTGCCTGGAATAGTGCCTGGCGTGTAGTCAGCCCTCCACTAACACTGCATTTTATAGATACAGGTGTCCCTGAGCAACAATCAGGGCTTTCAACTGTGAGAGTACGATTATTCCAGAATTTTCTGCTGTCTCTGGGACAGCAAGACCAACCCTCCTCTCCCTCCTCCTCAGCTTTCATGCCCGATCTACTTCCATTTATGAATAGTAAATATACTTGCTCTTTCTCGTGATTTTCCTAATAACATTTTCTTTTCTCTACTTTCCCTTATTGTAAGAATACAGCATATAATACACATAACAAAAACTAAGCGTTTACCCAGTATTTATGTTGCCTGTAAGCCTTCCAGTCAACAGCAGGCTATTGGTAGTTAAGTTTTGGGGGAGTCAGAAGTTATACGGAGGTGTGGGAGCCTGTAGTCCCAGCTACTCAGAAGGCTGAGGTTGGAGGATTGCTTGAGTACCAGAGTCTAAGACCCCATTGGGCAACAGCGAGAACGCTGTTACTGAAAAAAAAAAAAAAATTATTAGGCTGGGTGCGGTGTATCACGCCTGTAATGCCAGCACATTGGGAGGCCGAGGAGGGCGGATCACAAGGTCAGGAGTTCGAGACCAGCCTGGCCAACATGGTGAAACCCCATCTCTATTAAAAATACAAAAATTAGCTGGGCATGATCGTGCGTGCCTATAATCTCAGCCACTCGGGAGGCTGAGGCAGGAGAATCACTTGAACCTGGGAGGTGGAGGTTACAGTGAGCGGAGATTGTACCACTGCACTCCAGTTTGGGCGACAGAGCAAGACTCTGTCTCAAAAGTCAAAAAAAAAAAAAAAAAAAAGGCCAGACGCAGTGGCTCATGCCTGTAATCCAAGCACTTTGGAGGCCAAGGCAGGTGAATCACCTGAGGTCGGGAGTTCAAGACCAGCCTGACCAACATGGTGAAACCCCGTCTTTAAAGAAAAAGAAAAAAATTATTTTTGACTGCTTGAGGATTGATGCCTCAACACATGCATGTGTTGCTCAGTCAACTGTATTATTTTATATGTATAATTTGCGGTATATAATTGTATTTGTATATGCAAATTTATATAAACATATATGCATATTTATATATCTATGCCTACTAGCTCATCTTTATGTGTGCCCGGTATTGTTTCAAGTGTTCCTCAGATATTATCTCATTTGATTTTCACAACCACACAAGGACATAAGCGCTGTTATTTATCTCCATATGGTAGCTGAGGAAACAGAAGCTCAGAGAAGTGAGGTAACTTTTGCAAGAGCACACAGCTAGGAAATACGGGGCAGGAGTTAACCCCTGACTCTCTAACTTTAGGGACCGTGTTCAGATATTGTTGGAGTCTGGTAACATACTTACTATCATGGATTCGGCCCTTCACAGTGTCTGGAGATCAAAGTGTTAAACTCAGCCCCTGGAGGAGGAGCCACTTTCCTTATGGAAATCTGCTGCCCTTGCTAGCTCTGCTCCTGTCTCCAGAGGACCAAGCTCTCCAGTTGTCCCCAGGTGCCAAAGGGCCAGAAGAGAATCTCTGGCCACTCTTCTCCTTGTTAGCTCTCCCTAGGGCCCCAGAACCTGGTTTCTGGCTCCCACCGTTCCCCTTTCTGGTTTTGTAGGTGACACTTGCTGCTTTGGGGTGAGTTACCTTTAGCAAGGTTTCCCAAATACCTGTGAGCAGAGTGAGGCTCACTTGGGGTTCATTAGAATGTCTCGAGACACATTCAACACACAGATTCCCCAGCCCCTTTGAGAGCAGAGGTTCTGCACCTTGACTGCACATTGATTTAGTGGACGTAAAAGGAATGGTCTTGCCTGAGTCCTCCCGAGAGATTCCGATTGGGTGGATATGCGCTTCTGCCTGGGCATCAGGATTTCAGCAAGCTAGGTGGAGGTGGCCTAGGAATCTGTACTTTGAAGAAACGGTTCCTGTGATTTTCCTGAGCAGCTATGTTTACAAACTTCAGGGTGGACTTCCTTTCTTCTCATTGGTAAAGAGTGCCCAGGATTTTCCCACCAAGGCGCTTTTGGAGTTAGAAGTTAGATGTGAGTGCTGCTTTCGGAGCCTTGTCTCTTCTCAGCCTCTGCTGGCCCCTGCCTCAGTTTACTGGATTTGTCTCCTTACCAGGTACCAGTATTCCCCCCGTCCCAGTGGGGTTCATTACTCACAGGTTCTGGGCAGAGTGGTCCCTCCTCTGAGCTTTTCACCTGGAGTTGGACTCGAACTCTGAGGGCTCAGAGCAGCCATGCTGGCAGCCCAGGGGCTCTCATGAGCTCCCACGCCTGTCTGCTCCCCTGTGTGAGCCGGAAGGGGGCATTGCGTCTCCCCTCTTTTGGGGCAAGGTGTTTCTCCTTGTCTTTCAGTATTGCATTCCACCCTGGAGTAACGTTCAGTCTGGTATCTCCCAGCTTCATAGCATTTCTTACTATTTTTTGGAGACAGAGTGTCGCCCTGTTGCACAGGCTGGAGTGTGGTGGTGAGACCTCAGCTCACTGCAACCTCTGCCTCCCAGGTTCAAGTGATTCTCATGCCTCAGCCTCCCGAGTAGCTGGGATTACAGGCATGTGTCACCACACCTGGCTAATTTTTGCATTTTTAGTAGAGACGGGGTTTCACCATGTTGGCCAGGCTGGTCTCGAATTCCTGGCCTCAAGGTATCCACCTGCTTCAGCCTCCCAAAGTGCTGGGATTATAGGTGAGAACCACCACACCTGGCCTGACAGGCTTTTTTGTTCTTCTTTGGATACTAGGTGTTTCTTCTGGGTTCCAGGTGTTAAGCTAGGAGTCTAGGGCCCTGTGTTCTGGACTGTGTGCCCTGGGGCATGCCATTTACCTTCTTTGACCCTCAGTCTCCTCACCTGTTAAATGGGTACCTCACAAGATTGCTGTGTGATACAAATAACACAGCCTGCAAAGATGTGCTTTGGTGACTGTGAGTGACACCAGTGCAATCCTGAAACAGCTCTCTCTTGCCTGGTTGGCAGAGTGAGGGGTAATTACCCTTTTCAGGAAACCTCCAAGATGTCAGCGGCTGATATTAAAGTCCCTAGCAGTGAGAGATCCTCGAATCCTGCCTCTGCTTCTCATTGAATCCGAGTGTACACACTGAGTGCCTGCTGTATGCACCCAGCATGGAGCTGGGTGTGAGGCGATTCTGACTGTTTGTAGGGCAGTACGGCAATCCACATAAGAGAATAAGTATATCACCCTGGGGGAAAACCACGTGCTCTAAGCAGTGAATGCACTGGAATTTCAGCGGGGTAGTGCAGCCTACGTGGCCAGCAATCAAAGACTATGCAGAGGAGGAATCTGAACCAAATGAGCTCAGGGGGCAGGTTGGAATTGGGAGGGCGGAGGGGAAGATGAGGGGAAAGCGGCCCTGAGAGGGGCTGCAGAGCGAGGCTGAGGGGAGGCCTGTGGGAGAGAAGAGTGGCTTGGCTGCCTGCCCTTGCCCTGCTTCTCGTAGTAACCCGGCCCAGCAGGACTGACCAGCATCAAAAGCCTGTGTCACAATGAAGTCCCCTGAGTGAGGCTATGGCCACCTCCCTTCCCATCTTTGTCTTTCTAAGCAAAAAAAAAAAAAATCCTTCTTCTTCTTCTTTTTTTTTTTTTTTTTTTGAGACGGAATCTTGCTCTGTCACCAGGCTGGAGAGCAGTGGCACGATCTTGGCTCACCGCAACCTCTGCCTCTTGGGTTCAAGCAATTCCCTTGCCTCAGCCTCCCGAGTAGCTGGGACCACAGGCAGGCGCCACCACAACTGGCTAATTTTTTGTATTTTAGTAGAGACGGGGTTTCACCATGTTGGCCAGGATGGTCTCGATCTCCTGACTTCGTGATCTGCCCACCTTGGCCTCCCAAAGTGCTGGGATTACAGGCGTGAGCCACGGTGCCTGGCCCAGGAACATCCTTCTTCTAGGAGCCCCTCCTGGAGGGAGACCTGGTGCCGTCTCTTTAGAATTTGCAGCTCCCTGGTAGCCATTTTTGGTGCATTTACAAGGAGAGATGAATAAAACTCCCACCCATCCTGGGCCTTGCTCCTTGCCCCACTGGCAAGGGCAGGGGCAGGGGCAGGACACACAGAGTCTGATATGCCCTGGTGTCGCCACAGCAATGAAAGCGGCTTGCTGACCACAGGCTGAACGTGCTAGGTGGCAGGTCATCCCTCTTGGACAGCTGCACTCCCCTGTAATTTTCTCTCTTTCACTCTGGGTTCTCTGGTACCCCCTGCGCCATCTCCCTCTGTAACTTCTTCCCCTCTCCCCCTCCCCCCACAGCATGCTGTGCCCGCTGAGCTTATCACCCTACCCTGAGCCAGCAGCAGCCATTGTTCTCACGCTTGGGAATGGAGCAACAGGGGAAATCACTCTGTTTGGAGCCAAGGAGGAAGGAAAGAGAGATGGGACTGGAAGGGGGTAGGTGATGGAAAAAGTGACTTCCAGCCATTCCTTGGTCGGACCTGGATGGCAGCTTAGAGTGGTTGCCAGGGTGATAGCCAGACAAAAGCCCACCCCCATCCCCAGCCCCAAACTGCGTAATGGTAGTTGTGCCTTTTCCCAGCTCAAACCCCTCAGGTTCCTGTCTTGTGTGGAGTTCAGATTCCTCAGGCTGAGCTGCCCTTGCCTCAATTTCCCAGCCTGACCAAAAGAAGCAGGTGGGGCCTCTGGGATAAAGAGCACGCACTGGCTGCTGGCTGTGTGCTCTGCAGACGTGCACTCCACCCTGTTCCCATGCCCCAGGGCTCATCAGGCTGACTTGTACACTGCTTCTGCTGGGCCCCCTGGCCCTCTGGATTCTGGTCAGCCAGCGGGAGGCACCAGCAGGAATTGGAGGGTGAGAGGGGAGTCCCGGGGCACTCACTCCCTGCTGGGCTGCTGGTGGCCAGTGGCTACCTCCCTCTCCTGGAGGCCACAGCTCTTATCAGCAGCTCCGGCCGAAGCTCCAGATCTCCTGGCTGGGGCTCCCTGTTCCTTCCCCTGCTCCCCAGCCCTGAGAGGAGGGGGCTTGGCTCTTGCTGGCCACAGGGGTCCTCACTGTTCTTGTCCCTTGTGGATTTCCCTCAGCCCTGCCCACCCCTCCATGATAAGCTCCCCTGTTGAATTCTCCGTGGCCACCCCTTTTGGATACATTCTCTCTGCTGTGGAGACCCCGACTGCTACAGAGAATGTCTCAACAATGAGGGAGGAGGCCAGGCGCGGTGGCTCATGCCTGTAATCCCAGCGATAGCCAAGGTGGGCAGAGTGCCTGAGCCCAGGAGTTTGAGACCACACGGTGAGACCCTGTCTCTACACACACACACACACAC
>PVKV010039877.1:0-12699 GCA_004027835.1 Alouatta palliata | reverse complement strand
GTGGCTCACGCCTGTAATCCCAGCACTTTGGGAGGCCGAGGCGGGCGGATCACGAGGTCAAGAGATCGAGACCATCCTGGTCAACATGGTGAAACCCCGTCTCTACTAAAAATACAAAAAAATTAGCTGGGCGTGGTGGCGTGCGCCTGTAGTCCCAGCTACTCGGGAGGCTGAGGCAGGAGAATTGCTTGAACCCGGGTGGCGGAGGTTGCAGTGAGCCGAGGTCGCGCCACTGCACTCCAGCCTGGCGCCTGGTGACGGAGTGAGACTCTGTCTCAAAAAAAAAAAAAAAAAAAAAAAAAAAAAGAAAAGTGATTCTGTAGGTTTTCTATAGACAAACACCTACATAAACACAAACTAACTGATCTGGAATATCACACATGCAAGATCCACCTAGCGCAAAAAATAATTCTAGAGATCACTGACACTTTTGTTAGAGACAAAATTTATACAATCCTCATGAGAAAAAAATACTGCTGACGTTTATTTATTATATTAGGTCTGATGCCCACGTTCCCCTCCACTTCGGAGTGAGCTGCCTCACAGTGCAAGGTATTGTTAGCTGTGGGACGAGATGTGTATTGACAGCCCCAAACGCCTATAATATACAGATTCCACCCTGGTATAAGAATAGAGTCCACCACTTTGAGACAAGGTGAGTATCTTAGTCTATTTGGGCTGCTATACCAAAATACCATAAACCAGGTAGTCTATAAACAGCAGAAATCTATTCTCACAGCTCTAGAGGCTGAAAAGTCTGAGATCAAGGTGGCAGCAGATTTGGTATCTGGTGAGGGTCCACTTTCTGGTTTATAGATGGTGTCTTCCATGTGTGTCCTTCGATGGTGGAAGGGCCTAGCTGGCTCTGTCCTTCAGTCCTTCCAGTGGTGGAAGGGCCTAGCTAGCTCTCTGGGGTCTCTTTTATAAGGGCACTAATTCCATTCATAAGGGCAGAATCTTTATGACCCAGTCACCTACTACCTTGAGGGTTAGGATTTCCACATGTGAATTTTTGAGGAAAATGGATATTTAGACCATAGCAGTGAGTTTCTGGTAATCTGAAATTGTTGAAATTATTTCTTTCTTAGTTGGTAGATTTGGGGTTATAGAGTTCATATTCTTTTTTTTTTTTTTTTTGAGACAGAGTCTCATTCTGTCAACCAGGCTGAAGCACAATGATACAGTCTTGGCTCACTGCAACCTCAGCCTCCTGGGTTCAATAATTATTGTTCCTCAGCCTTCCCAGTAGCTGGGATTATAGAGCCACCACACCTGCCTGATTTTTTTTTTAATTTTTAGTAGAGATGGGATTTTGCCATGTTGGCCAGGCTGGTCTCCAACTCCTGGCCTCAATGGATCTGCCAGCCTTGGCCTCCAAAGTGCTGGGATTACAAGCATGAGACATAGCACCCAGCCAGAATTTATATTCTGAATAAGAGTTACTAGGCCTTAAAGGTAGCTTTAAGGGTTATTGACTCTTACTGATATGTTAGAAGTAAGCATTTCTGAGAATTCTGTATATTGTGCCATGCAGTATTTCATAAAAGATAGCCTCTACTACATTAGCTGTGTTGGTCTCTAGGACAGACAAGAGTTGTCACGTGAGTAAACTCTGTGGATAGGGAGTATCCAGGGTAGTGCAGAATATTTTTGATACTCAAGAGACATACATTTCTATAGCTTGGCCTGATGGCACTGATATAAATGGTCCTAGGTTTCTAAAACTGGGGCATCATGCAAGACATCTTGGAGTCTATAAATGTATTTGGCCTTGTGAGTTGTCAATAAAGACTCTATTTGACCAAGAATATTATTCAAAAAAGTAGATCCAAAAATTTAGATTCTATTGGCCAGGTGTGGTGGCTCATACCTGTAACCTCAGCAGTTTGGGAAGCTGAGGTGGGTGAATCCCTTGAGCCCAGTAGTTCCAGACCAGCCTGGGCAACATGGTGAAACCCCGTCTCTACAAAAAAACCCACAAAACTTAGCCGTGCATGGTGGTGTGTGCCTGTAGTTCCAGCCATTCTGGAGGCTGAGGCCAGAGGATTGCTTGAGCCCGGAAGGTTGAGGCTGCAGTGAGCTGTCATCACTCTACTGCACTCCAGTCTGGATGACAGAGCAAGACTCTCAAAAAAATTAAAAAGTAGATTCTAGAAACCAATATGCCATCTAAATAAATGTAAATCACTACCCGGAGTGGATCACTTTTCCATAGTGTATATTGGTGAACTTCTTGCTGTAGATCGTTTCCTGGGGTTCGTTCTCAGGTACATATGCGAAAAAGATAATTTCATCTAAGGTGGTGTGCTGTGGGGCAAGTGCAGTCTCAAAGCCCATATCTGGAGGCTAGAACCGGAGAAAAGAGAACACTATATTTAAACTACTTTATACTTCAATTCTGACAAAACCCAAGTCACAGATTTATTTCCAGTTCACGTTAAAACAATACTGGTTTACTTATCAATGGAGGAAATACGTCAACACGTTCTGTTGGAATATCCGTGTGTGTGCAAGGGAAGATGTATTTTCCTGTTAAGGAGGAATGGAAGTTCTGATGAATAAGATTTGGTGTAAGATTCCTGTGCCCTTTGTAGATGGTTGGAGCAAAAGGGTACATGGAAACTTGACTCACAATTGTGTGTGTGTGTGAGGAGTCTGGAGATGGAGATTTTAGAAGTGGGTTCTTATTTGGAGTTTTATTTAGGAAAAGGCCTGTGAAAGCTCTGTCTTCACTTACTGCTCCCGATCTTGTGCTAGAGACTCTGGACAGCTGCTTTCTGAGTCTCCAAACTGGCAGCATACGCCATTCTCCTTTCCTGACTCACAGACCTCCCCCTGCAGTCTACCCAGGCACTTGTAGCCTAGCTTTCTGATCTACAGGGCTTTCTTTTCAACACACCTTTCTCCAATCCTGACCCTGTCCTGCTTTGGGAACCTTTAGGGGAGAGAAGAGAGGTAGGGACCATCCCGAAAGGAGATGCTGGAGTTGGAGACAAGGTGTGGGTGGTAGATCGTGCAGACTGGCTGGGGACACATCCATCCCATAGTGCCTCCAAGACTCATCTTCTGTCATACCTTTTTTCCTAGTTACTGAATTTTGGGAATGCACTGAGGAGAAATGGGAAATAGATGCCGGGAAAATAAATGTGGGACTGAACCAAATGGCTTGAGAACTCTTGAAAATCACTGAAATGACTAAAACTTTTATAATTCTGTATGACATTGTAATCTGGGAGTGGAAAGCGTATCCTAGGGAAAGTGTATGCAAGCCCAGTGAAAGGCAGCAGGGTGGCTGAGAGCCCAGGCCCCGGTGGGGCCAGTTCCCTGGGATAGATATCTAATCCCAATAACTAACCAGCCTCTCTGTGCCTCACTTTCCTCATAAGTGAAATAGGAATAAATAGTTGTTATAAAAATTAAGAGCTCCAACACTGTAATAAGAGCTAGTGATTATTTTACCCAGAGAGAATGCATGCACAGTTTGTTTGTGGAGAGGGAAGTGATGTTGTTGAGTATGGCTTCCTCAAACTTGTCCTGAGTATACGAATTCTTGTAGGTTTTTTTTCTTTAAATAATTTAAATTTTCACATAAGGGAACTAAGATACTTCCTACAAATTGTGAAATTGGTGAAAAATTGAGGTAAGTGCTTTCTTTTTTTGTTGTTGTTAGTTCTATCCTCTTGCTCACATCATTCACTTTGTATAAATATGGAATCCATACCCCAGACTTGAGCAAAGACACAGGGAGTCACATGGTGGTATCTTAACTCTCCCATGGAAGTTCCAACCCTCATTCTCTATGCATGTCTCAGACAGGGGAAGCTAACACACCATCCTCTTAACTGCAGTTTTGGCCTGGTAATTGGAATGACCTTTTAAAACCAGATTCATCCTTTGTTCCGTTTCCTTTAAGTCATCGGGCAGGTTTTACTAACCCCAATCAAAAATATTTGAAAATTTGCTGATGGTTTGAGAGTGTCCATTTTTATAACTGGTGCCCAAGGATGAGCTATTTTCACAAGTAGCATATTACACATTAAACTATTATAAAAACCTGTATTAAGTGTGATCTGTAAAGAAGAGAACTACTTTTTATGTTGTCACTGGAAAAAGAAGAAACCAGGGGGCAGGGTTAATAGGAAAGAAGAAAGGTAGACCACAGCTCATGTTCTTTTTTTTTTTTTTGAGGCAGGAGCTTACTCTGTTGCCCAGGCTGGAGTTCACTGGCATGATCACAGCTCACTTCAGCCTCAACTTCCCAGGTTCAAGTGATCCTCTCACCTCAGCCTCCTGAGAAGCTGGGACTACAGACGAATGCCACCATACCAGGCTAATTTTTGTATTCTTTTGTAGAAATGGGGTTTCACCTCATTGCCCAGGGTAGTCTCCAACTCCTGGGCTCAGGCAATCTACCCACTTCGGCCTCCCACAGTGCTAGGATTACAGGCATGCACCATGGTACCTGGCTTCACAAACCATGTTTCTTCAGGGCCAACCTGAGGAGGTAGAGAATCAACCCTACCTTGGCCTGGGCTGGGAGTAATGGTTCTAGCTTAGAATGTCTAGTGGTGTTCTGCTGTGAAGATATTTGCATGAAGGTATTCTAGGTGGAACTGAAGCTATATAGCACCATATGGGACTTGGAAGAAGATTTGGAGATGTTGGTGGCACACAGAGGTTTTTCCTTTCGTTAAATAGAGCAAACTGCATTAATGAATTTGTCCCAAAGAAAACACCTTCCCATTATTCTGTGTACTGAATGTGGCATCTATTCTTAAAATAAGGCAAATTGTTTCAGTGCATTATATACTGACCTGTCCAAAAAGACTTCTCAAATGTCCAAAGGCTGCAGGTGGTCCACTAGCTTCAAACTGACTCGGAGTCAGCTTATGTAGGAACCCCACGTGGTCATAGTATAAAGTGAAAATTCTATCATTAACACTTCCAACTGCACTGTATCTTCCTATTCCTATTAGGAAATAGAAAGAAGTGTCTTGATACTGATACAATAGAAGTCGAAAAATGTTAATACCATACGTTGTAAAGACATCTTCATTTAAACTAACAGGTGGAAGTAGGGCCCTGAGACTCCTGAATTAGGAAAATGAATGTTAGTTGTTAAGTCCCTGGGAAGTCTTCTCCAGACTCCACGTCATTAAAGAACCTGTTCACTGAAGTAGGTGAAGAAACAGATAGAGGGGATATTTAATTAAGAGATCTAGAGGAAAAGAGGTTAGGTCTCTGTAGTATTGGTTTCTCTTCCTATTACCAGCAAATCAGATTCCTGAAGAAGTAAAAGGCAGTGAGAAAACAACCCTTAGGAAGGCAAGGGGAATCATAAGTAGACATTGTGTCACTAATGCTAGGATTAATACGTTGAACCAAACTGGACATCCTGTGGTTCTCTCATCCTTAGGGCACCATGTTGAGAGGCACTGGCAGTGGTCAGATGGTGCAGCAGCATTCACTTAGTCAAACAGACACTGGTCCTGAGACAGGGTCCCCTCCCTTGGAAGGACCTAGAGTGAAAGATTATGGCTCAGGATGAAGAAGGCTAATTTCTGCACACTGCACCCTACCCAAACCCACCCAGTTGGCTCAGGTTCTAGTTTTTTTCTACATATTGGAGTGTCCCAGGACTCAGCTTTTAGATTTCTTCTCTCACTATCTTTGGAGATCTCACTCAGTTTTAGGATTTTAAATCCATCTTTAGGTGGATAATTTCCAAATTTAAGTCTACTGTCTAGTGCTGTTCCCTGAAGTCTAGACTTACATAGCTGACTGCCTTCCAACAGCTTCATTTGATGTTGTCTGGGCCTCTCAAAGTGAACTCATTCCAGACTGAGCTCCTGATCCTCATGCAAACCTCCTCCAGCCCCAGCCTGCTTCACTTTCTTTAATGGCAGCTGCATTATTGCTGCTGCTCAGCCCCTAAAACCTTGGTGTCATTCTTAATTCCTCTTTCTCTCAAACCCTGTATTTAATCCATCAGCAATCCTATTGACTCTAGCCTCGTAATACACATAGACTCCATCCACTTCTCACCTCTGTCACCACTATCACCCTGTACAAGCCACTGTCATCTCTCTTCTCTCTCCCAACTGGTCTCCATGATTCTGCCCATAGCTCCTTTCAGTCTATTCTCAAAAAAGCATCCAAAGTAACACTTTTAAAATGTTAAGTCGCTTTATCCACTCTGCTCATCAAAACTCTCCATGGCTTCAACTTCTCTCTCAGTAAGAGTCAAAGTCCTTGCAATGCCCTCCAAAGGCCACCATGGTCTGAATTCCAGTCCCTCTCTGACTTATATTCTATGACTTTCTGCGATGCTTACTCTGCTCCAGCTATACCAGCCTGAGGTTGTCTATGTCCACAATTAGATAATCTGTTACAGAAACAGCTATCCTCCTTCCTCTCCAACCTTATACTTTTAATACATTGTTCTTGCCTGTCTAGGCTAATTCAGCCCTCCAATACAATGATGAATAGAGGTAGTGGTATATGCTATAGCAAAAGCTTTTGGTGTGTTATTATAAAATCTGATTAGATATTTGTTATAGCTTCTTTACCCGCTAGATACTCTTAATCAAAAAGTTACCTTCTGTTCTTGCTTTAATAAGTGTCCATTTAAAAAATCATGAATGGTCAGGAGTGGTGGCTGAGGCCTGGAATCTCAACGCTTTGGGAGGCTGAGGCAGGCAGATCACCTGCAGTCAGGAGTTCGAGACCAGCCTGGCCAACATGGTGAAACCCCGTCTACTAAAAATACAAAAATTAGCTGGGTGTGGTGGTAGGCACCTATAATCCCAGACAATGCAAAGCAGGGCTGCAAATCTCATAGAGGCCTTCCAGTAGCCATAACCTCTCAGACAGGTTTTTTCTCTCTTTTTCTTTTCCTACCCACTTAACAAGATGACTTTGTTGTATTCCTTGGGGATGTCTGTGAGTGTGTATGGATTTATCTCTGATTCATCGTTATCCTAAGGGTAGAGCCCTTAGGGGTTCTGGTGTATGGTGGGGCACACCATCTATCATTCTCACTACCTGGGTAGACTCAGGGCCATATTAGTCCACCAAATTCAAAGTGTAAGTTTGCAGGAATTTGTAAATCTCTTCAGGTCAAAAGGACTTTGGCACTGTGCGCCCTGTTTACCTCTCCAAGTGTATTAGCCTGTTCTCACGCTGCTAACAAAGACGTACCTGAGACTGGGTAATTTATAAAGGAAAGAGATTTAACTGACTCACAGTTTCACATGGCTGGGAGGAGCGAAGTCACATCTTACATGGTAGCAGGCAAGAGAGCTTATGCAGGGGAAACTCGCTTTACAAAACCATTAGATCTTGTGAGACTTACTCACTACCAACAGAACAGCACGGGAAAGACCTACCCCCATGATTAAATTACCTCCCCCCAGGTCCCTCCCACAACACATGGGGATGATGGGAGCTACAATTCAAGGTGAGATTTGGTTGGGGACACAGAGCCAAACTAAGTTTTTGTTTTCCCTTAGATTTTGGCCTCGTTGTTTCTATTAGCTTTTCAGGTTATCTATCTATCTATCTATCTATCTATCTATCATCTATCTGCCATGTATTTATGTGAGATGGAGTCTTGTTCTGTTGCCCAGGCTGGAGTGCAGTGGTACAATCTCAGCTCACTGCAACCTCTACCTCCTGGGTTCTAATGATTCTCCTGCCTCAGCCTCCTGAGTAGCTGGGATTACAGATGTGCACCACCATGCCCAGCTAATTTTTGTACTTTTAGTAGAGACAAGGTTTCACCATTTTGGTCAGGCTGGTCTCGAACTCTTGACCTCATGATCCGCCTCTGGGCCTCTCAAAGTGCTGAGGTTACAGGTGTGAGCCACCATGCTCAGCCTCAGGTTATCAATTTAAAAAATAGTTTATCTAAGTATTTTGTTAGATAAATTATTCTCAGCAGTAAAGTGATGCCGCACTGGAAATGGAAGTCCCTTGGATACTGTGTTCTACAGATGATGTTCATTGTATCATTACTCATCCAGTTGCCCTATGTATAACTCTTGACTATACCCACTTCCATCTATTTTACAGCCAATCCTTCACAAACTCCCACTGCTTTCATTCATAATTTGCCATTGTTTTCTCCATATTTGTGGCCACTCTTCTAATCCAGATCCTCATCATCACACATAAACTTTTAAAATAGCCTCTTATCAACACACCACTTGGCCTAAAATCTCACATTTTCCAGTACATTCCTCTATATGATCTTTCTAAAATACAAACGTGATTATGTTAATACTCTCTTAGCAGCACGATGAAATTCTTTAGCTTGACTCAAATGGAAAACTGGGTTCAGCTTACCTTTAACATTACTGCCCCTGTTTAGCGAATATGAACATTACTGCCCCTGTTTAGCGAATATGAACATTACTGCCCGTTTAGCGAATATGAACATTACTGCCCCTGTTTAGCGAATATGAACATTACTGCCCCTGTTTAGCGAATATTAACATTACTGCCCCTGTTTAGCGAATATTAACATTACTGCCTCTGTTTAGTGAGTATTAACATTACTGCCTCTGTTTTCTCTCCCAGCATGTTTGGCATATTTGTTTAAATCTTTAATTATATTTTTTCCTCTCCACTTAAGTTTTAAGTTTTTTACTCCTGGCAACATATTTCAAGATTTTAAAATCCAAAATGAGACTCTGTCTTTAATGGAGAAATGTAGATTACCCTCAGATACCTACTCATTCCCTCATCTGCTTCAGGGTCGCTCACCCTGGCCACAATACATGCTACACTACAGCCACACAGCACACCCTTATTATTATTATTATTATTTTCCTGTGTAGCATTTATCTTATATACAGCCTATTTTGATTTACTTGTTAATTATTAGTCTCTTCTGACAAGTGTGTAAGTTCCACAGGAAAAGAGACTGCTGTACCCTTAGTAGTTGAAACAGTACCTGGCCTATATGAGGTACTGAATAAATGCTACTGAATAAGTGAATCCATAACATTTATGGTGATAACCGTAGACCAGCTCTACTTTTGGTTATTCTGTTTTGTGCTTTGTACATTTTCAGCTCTGTCTTTTTTCTTTTTTATGTCTGTTTTTAAGGGTTATTCCATTTCCTTTGCTTTAATACACATATGCAAACTTAAATGTGTGTGTGCGTGTGTGTGTGTGTGTGTGTGTGTGTGTGTGTGTAGAGATTGAGTCTTGCTATGTTGCCCTGTTGGTCTTGAACTCCTGGGCTCAAGCGATGCTCCCACCTTGGCCTCCCAAAATTCTGGAATTCAAGCATGAGCCACTACATCCACCCTTCTTTTGCTTTTTAAAACTTGTAATGTACACATGTTTTTTTCTTGTTGTTGTTTGTTTTTTGTTCTTTTGAGAAAGAGTTTCACTCTGTCACCCATGCTGGAGTGCAGTGGCACGATCTCGGCTCACTGTAACCTCTGCTTCCCAGGCTCAACTGATTCTCCTGTCTCAGACTCCTGAGTAGCTGGGACTACAGATGACCACCAGCATGCACAATTTAAAAAATTCCATGAATGATCACAATAAAGGATTCCAAAAAATGTCCTAACTCTATGTAAAGCTAAACTCAGATAAAGAGATAGTATTTTGGCCTGCCTTTTAGGGATGGCAAAATTTTGGCTCTCTTGGTTTTAACTTTTTGTTATTCCCCTAATCTTTTAAATGCTTGATTATTTTATCATGCAGTTCTGAGAGACTCTCACTGTGTTTTTGTTTTTTGTGCCAATAATAGTGTCATGATTATTCCCTCTGCATCACGTGTAGTCAGGTTTTTTCTTATGCTCCTGTGAGCTTTTCAGTAGCAAAACTTTGCTGATGTAATTGCTAAGGTTCAATATGCCATATTTTGTGGATAAACATGGCAAGAGACGCTTGTTTCACATTTTAACAACTTGGTAATTGAGACACGTCCTATAATTGGTGCGTGTTACAATCATTGTCAGCCAGAGGGCACTCAAACCATAGTGGTCAATTGTCTACCCATGCACGCTCTTTGTCTCAGTTACTTACACTGTCATCACTTTTGAGTTTCCTGGATCATTGATGCAATACGTGTTGAGTTTTATTGCTGCTTAAAGTGCTTTCAAAAACATTACATTATAATTTGGCATAGAAACAAAGTTATTGTGAGTGCAGAGAAGAAAACAAAGCAACAGGACATACGTTTATCAGTAAAGCCAGTGTCACGAGAAATCACCGTAATTTGTTGTAGAAGAATTCTACGTTTTCTTTTACAGAATGAATATGAATAATGAGTTGAGTTGGTTCCAAATTCTTAGGTGAAACTAATTTTTTTTGGAGGTTCTATATTAGAAAATGCGAGAGGCATTGTTGCAGCAGAAGAATCCAAGCCTGGCTTGATTTTTGTTGCTTTAAAATTGATTTACATTTTTCATTTCAAATAATTCAGAAGAGTGTTTTTGCTTTTAGTATTGGTTTGTTTTGCTTTTTGTTCAAAAAATTAATGTCATTATTGATTTGGGTTTCCTTTGCTCTTTCAATTTTTTGTATTTATTAATCCATCCATCCATCCATTTCTATCAGAGGACTATATTGTGCCAGGAACTGTAGATAGAAGAGAGAAACATACAGCCACCATTTCTGTTCATCACTGGAAATTCCTACATTTGTAGTTTCTGAATCGTTAGCATCTATATTTATTATTTTAGATTCTTTCCACTTACTTGTTCATTCTATGTCTGGATATGTTTCTATAGTTTATATTTATAATTTTTATTGACAAGTTTTCTTAGGTGTTGATTATTTTCACTGTTTCCAACATTACCTTGCTAGGTCTATTTTGATTTGGTTTCACAATATGTGCTGTTTATTCTCTATTTGGCCATTCCTCCAGATCCACTCTGAGACTTTCCCCTTCCTGTTCGGTGCAATGGAAGACTGATTTCTATGAACTGCAATCTCTGTGCTGTTTCCAGTTGACTCCTGATTGGGTTTGGCAAATGAAATGCAGCAGCAGGAGTTAAGAAAGGGGAAGGAGACAGAAGTGAAGATAGTTTTCACCCTCTTTCTTCTTGCTTTGGTGGTGTGTTTCTGTGGTGGCTGTGAGCTTCCTAGATTACACCTCTTAAAGGGTGGTCCCTATTCCATTCCAGCTTTGACTGGCCTTTAGTAATGCCATCTCTCTACATGTCATCTACCTATCTTATCCCTCTAAGCAAAGAGACTGTAACATCTTTCTCCCATTGCTAGTCTCTGGATATTTTAATATCACTGTTGCGCCCTTTAACCATATCCACCCTCTGCAAATAGTATCCTTACAAAGGTTCTTTGGTTAAAAGACCTGAGAGGAATTATGTTTCCTGCCTGGTCCAAAACTGATATAGTGTTTTTACCTAAAATGTCCGTAGGACATAGAATATAGAGGTGGGATTCTGGGACTGTGTTACTTGCATACTTAATGAATGAACAGATGACCTCTTATGCCTGGCAAACCATAGCAAGCAAGGGCTTCACAATTACTAGATTACCTCTGTGGAGAGTGTGGGATGGAGTATCTGTGGAAAGGTAAAACTTGAGGCAGTCCAGTGGCATAGCTGCAGGTGATTACAATCACAACTGTGGTTTTTACAGAGATCGTGAGATGGCATGACTTTTATAGATATATTGGAGAGCTTACAAAACTAAAAGAAAAGCTTAGGACCTTGAATATTCAATTCAAGGCCAGAGTAGAGGCTCTGGCAGTTATACAGGGAAAAAATGAACCTCACTTTGTAACATATATAAAATTAGAGACTTTACATTTGATCTGTATATGAAATCTAAAACAATCAATCTCCAGAATAAAACAGCACATTTTCATAGCTTTGGGAAAGGCAAAGAATTCTTAAATAGAATACAAGAAGTAAAAGGTACTAATCATAAAAGGAAAGATTGATCACTTGAGCTTTTAAAAATTAATAATTGGCTGGGTACAGTGGCTCATGCCTGTAATCCCACCACTTTAGGAAGCTGAGGCAGGTAGATCACAAGATCAGGAGATCAAGCCCATCCTGGCCAACATGGTGAAACCCCATCTCTATTAAAAAAATACAAAAATTAGCTGGGTGAGGTGTGTGCCTGTAATCCCAGCTACTAGAGAGGCTGAGGCAGGAGAATCGCCTGAACCAGGGAGTTGGAGGTTGCAGTGAGCCAAGAATGCACCACTACACTCTAGCCTGGTGACAGAGCAGGACTCCATCTCAAAAAAAAAAATTAATAATTTTTGTTCAAAAGATACCATGAAGAAAGTACATAAGAAAATATTTTTATATATTTTAAAATTATGAGCCACTAATTATAAGAAAATATTTCCAATTCATATTTCTAACAAAAAATCAGATCCAAAATACATTAAAATCTCATAGAAATCATTAAGAAAAGTAACTCAAATCAAAACTTGATTCAAAAAAGACTTGAAAAGAATTTGCAAAAAGAATATAAAAATGAACATATGAACATGTGCTTGACATTATTACTCATGCAAACTAATCTTCAATGAAATACCATTAGGCTGGATGCAGTGGCTCACTCCTGTAATCCCAACATTTTGGGAGGCCTGCCTGGACAGATCACTTGAGGTCAGGAGTTTGAGACCAGCCTGACCAATACGGTGAAACCTGTCTCTACTAACAATAAAAAAAAAAAAAAAATAGCCGGGCTTGGTGG
>PVKV010039876.1:0-12701 GCA_004027835.1 Alouatta palliata | reverse complement strand
ATACAGAGATGAAAATGCCAGCCCAGGCACAGCCCAGGTCAGAGAGGTGTTACAGTGAGGTCATGGATAAGGAGTATAGAAGCAAGAGTTCTTTAAGTGTCCAAGCTGCTGTTGTCATATAAATGTCTTGAGTCTGTTCCTAAGAGTCAGATTTTGTGATTAAATCAGTTTTAGCTTGAATTCAGTTCATGTTTTCTGCCTACCATATTTAAAGGCATTGTAGGAATCACCTGAACCAAACAATTACTCTTTTTACTTTCACTAGTTACCTCTCCTTTTCCGAATTGTAAATAGTCATGAATGAAATTCATATTATCACTCAGCAAGCACAGAGATGCAATTCCATTTTGTTTCTTCATCACCAATAAATGTGACCACTAACATGTTAAGCCTCAACATGTATACATTTAATTTTTTCTCTCTGACAGGGCAGACAGTTTACAGAAGAATCAAGATCTGGAATTTGAAAGAAATAGAGAGCGATTTGAATTTTTAAAGGTATGGGCAGGGTCTGGTTCCATTGTTTGGTTTTCTGTGTATGTGCAGTACAAGGGAGAGGTGCCAAGAAGATGGGCTGAGTAGAAGTACCTCACGTGTTCATAGTGTTCTTTCCATTTGTCAATCCCAGTGGGGTTCCCAGGCTTTTCACAACATGCGGATCATTCCCCCAGCTCAGGAATCATCCACCAGGTGAATTTGGAATATTTGGCAAGAGTGGTATTTGATCAGGATGGATATTATTACCCAGACAGCGTCGTGGGCACGGATTCACACACTACCATGATTGATGGCTTCGGCGTTCTTGGTTGGGGTGAGTGTTCTTCCAGGTTTCTATTCCATATATGCTGTTTTGGGGCATGCGCCTTAATTCACTGTGGTTCCATTACATCTCAGTAACATGAATTTACATGACCACAAGTTTTGGAGAGGTATTTTTGGCAGTTTCATCACTGCTGTTTTTCCAGTGCCCAGAAAATCACTTTGCACCTAGCAGGCACTCAATAATTATGCTTGAAAGAATGAACGGGAGCAAGGGGTTAGGCACATTTAGCATACACAAAAATCACCCGGGGTGTTTGTTAAAAACAGAGACTCCCAAAGCCTACTCTTCCTTGCATGTGGCACCAAGAGGATTTTGATACAGGTGTTTGGGGGACCATGCTTTGAGAAACACTTGTTAAAAAACTCAATAAAGAAAAATAGAGAAAACCTGCTCTTTATAGAAACATAACTCTGCACCAGTTAAACATTGTAACTGGGTTTATTACCTGTTAATGACACTAAATTTATACCTGAGAGATAGAGTAAGGAGTAATGAAAGCATTCTTCTGGTCATGCCATTCGTTGCAGGTGTCGGTGGTATTGAAGCAGAAGCTGTCATGCTGGGTCAGCCAATCAGTATAGTGCTTCCTCAGGTGATTGGTTACAGGCTGACAGGGAAGCCCCACCCTCTGGTAACATCCACTGACATCGTGCTCACCATTACCAAGGTAACGATAGGCAGCCTCTTCTGTGGTCTTGGAAAGTTACAATGACAGCTTTCCAATGGAGGGAATACATAATGGAATCTTGTTTACATTTCCATGTGTTCTAGCAATGCTAGGAAACCAGGTTGATGATTTTAAAAGGAGAGGAGATAAGAGGAGTATTCTATGTTAAGTTTAGATAATTATGTGTATTTTCCTCTAGTATTGCTGCATGGATCTTTCACTTAAAAGAAATATTTTAAATTGTGAAATAGTTCAATGACACAGAAATTAAAATGGCATTCATATGCCCACCACCTAGATTTAACAGATGGTACCATTTTGTCATAGTTGCTTCAGAGCTCTATGTTTTTAAAGAAATAATGTGTAATATCTGTGGCTAAAGGCACACTCCCAGTTCTAGAAATGATCACTATCCTGAGGTTGTAAGAATCATTCTCATGCATGTGTTTATACTTTTACATTTTTTCCACTTGGTTCTTTTTATGTATATAGCAAGGTAGTTCCATGAATAGAGTTTGACTTTTTAAATTCTCTTCTTTGTATTGTAAGTTACATTATTGTAACAGATATGTCACCAAGCTGGAAATATTAGGCTTTTTCTGTAGCTGTTATAGGAGATCATCTTTTTCTGCGATGTGCTTGTTTTGCAGAAAGAAGGCCATTTCATTTTGGAAGACTCTTGCAAAAGCAGTGGTTTTTAATGATCACAAACATACTTTTCTGGTTTTATAGTTTGGAGGCATGAGGTCATTTGCCTGGACACACTATTGATAAAGTGTAAAACACATTTCTCTTTGATTTAATTTTTGTGAACTTTGGAATTAGATTTATTTGAATAGCACAGCTTATCACAAATGTCTGTGCACTGTTCTTCAGATGTGGAGTAATACAGGACTTCCTCACAAAATCTGGCAAAGTCCCATATAACCAAAAGAGCCCATCTATGTGGCTGTAGGTAGAAACTGGCTTTATGCAGAGCTAAGTCAGTCACTCCTGGCTGGTGCCTTGTATGGAAAAGATATGGGGATCTTTTGGTTACATTTGACTTATACTTGTAGAGTAAATTTTGTACATTACTCCTTTGAAAAGTTATTTTGTTAACTAATGCAAGTAGTTACTTAGGTTGAAAGAATTTAATATTTTAGCACTTCCAGGCACTTCCAATGATCTCATTAGAGAGAGAAAGAATGTTTCTCATTTTGAAATACTTTTCTTAATGTCATTTGTATTTTGGGCATACTTTGTCTTTCTTTTTAAAAATAAGAACTATTTGACGTAATCTTAGATTTATAGGAGAGTTGATATAAAGAGTACAGAGAATTTCTGTTATCTTTCTCCCAGCTTTGTGTGATGTTAACGTCTTATATAACCATGGCACGTTGATCAAAACTAAGATGTTAACATTGGTGTGGTACTCTTAACTACAGGCTTTGCCAGTTATTTCAGTAATGTCCCTTTTCTGCTCCAGAATCCAATCCAGGATACCATGTTGCATTTAGTTGGCATTGCTTTTTAAGTTTTGAAAGTAATTGCAAATGTGTTGGGCTAATTTATTGTTTGGGTTTGCTGACAAGACTAGTTTATGAGAAGTGCAAGATGGTAGTTCTGCAGTTTAAATGTGGGCCATCAGATCTCAAACTTTTCTGTTGTTTCTGCTGCTTAGCACCTCCACCAGGTTGGGGTAGTGGGCAAATTTGTCGAGTTCTTTGGGCCAGGAGTAGCCCAGTTGTCCATTGCTGACCGAGCTACAATTGCCAACATGTGCCCAGAGTACGGAGCAACTGCTGCCTTTTTCCCAGTTGATGAAGTTAGTATCACGTATCTGGTGCAAACAGGTAAGTGAGGGGCCATGAAAGCAGAGGGCTCTTTGGAAAAGTTCCGTAAAACACTGAGAATCTGAGCATTGGCTTCTGCCTCTACCCAACAGAAGGCACTGGGTTACAGCTACACATTTTTTTTTCTCTCAATGGAGTCAAAATGGGTTTCAGGGATTTAAGGAGTTAATATGAGACAGAGATGGTATGGCCAATGGAAAGAGCTCAGAGATTACAGAAGCCCCGATATTTAGACTGTTCCTCACTACTAGTGTTTTGACATTAAACAAGTGATCTTAGTAATGGTTACTGCTGTCTATGGGGTTCTTGCTGTATACCAGGCACCTGGTATGTATTTGTTCTTTACAGATCTCTTTACAGATCTGTAGGATAGATTGATTCACTAGCTAATATTAGAGACTAATTATAGAGAAACTGAGGATCGGACAGGTGTTAATATCCAAGGCTAATAAATAGCAGAGTCAAAATCCAACCCTGCAACTGCCTGGCTCCAAATAGGAACAGCACTCTGCAACACCCTTCTCAGGGATGTCCAAAAAATGAAATGAGGCCGGGCACGGTGGCTCACACCTATAATCTCAACACTTTGGAAGGCCAAGGCGGGCAGATCACCTGAGGTCAGGGGTTTGAGACCAGCCTGGCCAACATGGTGAAACTCCCAGGAGGCAGAGGTTGCAGTGAGCTGAGATTGCATCACTGCATTCCATCCTAGGCGACAGAGAAAGACTCTGTCTCAGAAAAAAAAAAAAAAAAGAAGGCCGGGCGCGGTGGCTCATGCCTGTAATCCCAGCACTTTGGGAGGCCGAGGCGGGTGGATCACGAGGTCAAGAGATCGAGACCATCCTGGTCAACATGGTGAAACCACGTCTCTACTAAAAGTACAAAAATTAGGTGGGCATGGTGGCGTGTGCCTGTAGTCCCAGCTACTCGGGAGGCTGAGGCAGGAGAATTGCTTGAACCCAGGAGGCGGAGGTTGCGGTGAGCCGTGACCGCGCCATTGCACTCCAGCCTGGGTAACAAGAGCGAAACTCCATCTCAAAAAAAGAAAAGAGACTGCATGTGAAGGCATTGTAAATTGTTGACAGATCTTTAACTCTGTATATCTTTGTTTAGAAATTTGACTTTTACCCAGCTACTCAGGAGGCTGAGGCAGGAGACTCACTTGAACCTGGGAGGCAGAGGTTGCAGTGAGCCAAGATTGTGCCACTGCACTCCAGCCTGGATGACAGAGTGAGATCCTTTTTGGAAAAAAAAAATGGAATTTGACTTTTAACTTTGAGAAGCTTTTGAATTTTCTATCTTAGTTTAAAAACATTAACTCTTCATTCAGTCATGCATTTAGCAAATCATCAATATCTGATCTAGTTCCCAATGATATTGCGGTGAACAAGATAAAGTCACTGCCCTCAAGTAGCTTACTTTCCAGTGAGGGGGGAAGACATTGAACAAGTGAACAAATGCATAAATATGATAATGAAAAAGAAAGGGCAGGTGGGTGAAGCACCCCAGAGGTGCTTGCACAGATGTCTGGATGAAGTGAAGGGACAGCCATGGGAAGGGTTTCATGAGAATCTTACTCCAAATAAATCTTAGTCTTCTCCCATAGCCTAAGGAAATTCCTCAAGAAATTGTAAAGATTGCGATGAAAAGGTTTGTTTTAAAAAATGTTTTTATTAAATATAACCACATTGAAATTAATACATCTTTGTTCCCCCAAAGGATTTTTTTTTTTTTTGAGATGGAGTCTTGCTTTGTCACCCAGCCAGGAGTACAGTGGTGCGATCTCGGCTTACTGCAACCTCTGCCTCGCAGATTCAAGCAATTCTCCTGCCTTAGCCTCTTGAGTAGGTGGGACTATAGGCGTGTGCCACCATGCCCGGCTAATTTTTTGTATTTTTAGTAGAGACACGGTTTCACCATGTTAGCCAGGATGGTCTCGATTTCCTGGACTTGTGATCTGCCCACCTTGGCCTCCTAAAGTGCTGGGATTACAGGCGTGAGCCACTGCGCCTGGCCCCCCCACAAAGGATTTTAAGTGAGAAAGATAACTAAAAGAACAGAATAAATACTTGAGGGAATCAACCTAAAGAACAGAAGGGATATTGTGCTGGGTAGAGAGAAAAGCTGTGAGATGGATCTAGAGGGAAGGTTAGTTCCCGTGGTGCTGCAGGTGTCCATTATACTTCTTAGTGATATAGTGCCAAATTTGTAGCAGCTATTAAATTGAAACAAACACATTGCTTCAGAAGAGTGCAGCCCTTTCTCATACTAAACCCTAAGAGACATTTCTCCTGTTCATCTTCATGAAGAGCATGGCATGGGGAGTAGTGAATAGGGGGCTCAACAACAGGTCAGGACAAATACATTAGTGAGGCTCATACAGTTGCCTTTTATGAGGTCTGTGCTGAGAGCTGATGATGTTTACAATTCAGCTAAAACAAACAAAAAATTCTGAACAGTGGTAGGTCAAAATGTCAAACCTTGTGTTTCCAACCATCAGAGAAATGGTGGACTGCATGTCCATTGGGCATACTTCATGAGCATTATCTCTGACACCAGGATCTTGATAAGAGTTAAATAGCAGAGGGTTCAAAGTCATATTCCTGGTGATGCAGCAGCGCACGTTAAGATTTTGAGCTTTGGTGTCAAGCTCAGGTTTGGATTCTGATTCTGCCGTTTACTGGCTGTGTACCATGGGAAAGATTAATCTTCTTGAGCTGCCATTTCCTCATCCATAAATGAGAATAATAATTGTACTCACATCATAAGACTATGATAAAGGATTAGAGATTGAAGTAATACATTTAAAATGTTTAGGGCACAGTGCCCAGAAAGTGCTCAGCAGCCAGTGGTTTTGGGTGGGGTTGGGATGGTTTTTAATTTTAACAATGATCATGTGGAATGCTGAGTCTTTCTGGCCAGTTGAAGGCAAATGCCTAGGTGTGCTTTGACAATTAGCTCAGGCGTAAGATTCTCTTAATTAAAGGCTATACCCAAAAAGAGCGGGGTTATCTATAGATACAACCAGAATATTTTTCAGAAAACAGTCATTTTGATAGGAACAGCACATTCATTAATGGCCTCCAATAAAAAGCAGCATCAGTGGGAGAGTCTAACCGTTATCCTGGAAGGCGGAAAATCAGCAGAGCTGTTGGTGTGTAAGTGCAGTGCGTCTTCTGTACTCAGATAATTGCTGATGGAAGTATCAGTTTATAAACTTCAACTGGGAAATACTAACCTATATTACTTGTTACTCCTTAAAGTGCCTTTTAGGTCGTGATGAAAATAAAATAAAATACATTAAAAAGTATCTTCAGGCTGTAGGAATGTTTCGAGATTTCAATGACCCTTCTCAAGACCCAGACTTCACCCAGGTATGACAGTGCCTTCCTCTGAGCATGTATTTCCTCTTCCTCAAGGCTGCAGTTTTAATTGTGTTTTTTCTTGGGGGAATGCATTGGTAGGAATTAGTCACTGCCAAGGCATTACATGGGAACGGTGTGTTAAAAGGTTGAAAAACCAAAAGGATAAGGAAATTGTAAAGATAATAATATAACTTCTTACATTCCTACTGGCTTAATCATTGTAAGTTAAGTGTGCTCCCCTGTTTGAACTACTGATTCATGCCTCTTATGTGGAAGACCATTGAAAGACTGCTAAAGGAATAAGAATGATACAGTGGAGACTCAGGGAAAAGGGTGGGGTGGGGGGTGAAGGATAAAAGATTACACATTCGGTATAGTGCACACTGCTCAGGTGATGGATGCACCAAAACCTCAGAAATCGCCACTAAAGAACTTATCCTAGGCTTCACTACAGGAACAAGAGCTGTTTAAAGACCAAAGCATCATTATTATAGACCTAGAAAGAAGTGAAGGTACAAATATGTCAGTTCTGTTTATCCTGACTTCCTTTTATTTTCTAAGGTGTAAACTGAATCCACATTTTTGTAGACCACAAGGTAAACTTGTCCTGCGACTCTTGTTTGGTTTCTTATTACACTGAGGAAAGGAAATATTCAATTAGACTAAGGCTCATTTCCTGGCGTTGATAACTTAATGACTGCATCCTTCCCAAATCACCTTAAAATTGTAATGGTTTATGTATGATTTTAACAGAAAACCCACCTTCAACCTAACTCAGCCATACAAAGCATGATGAGCCGCCTCCAAGGATGGGCAAGTGGAGAACACTGGGCATCTGTAGTGCCCACCCTGTTCTTTGTGAGAGGTGGCATCTTCAGTGCCCACCCTTTCTGAGAGGTGGCAAGGCTGCCTACCTGTCTCCTGCTACTTAAGTGCCCACTGTGATCTTGGGAAATAAATCACTTAAGATTAATTAAGAGGATCAAGAGAAACACTGGCTTCCTTGTTTTTGAACGTGGTAGTTTTGTTTATTTGTTTATTTTTATAGTTGTGATGTTTTAAATTCTCTGGCATGCTTTGGGTTTCCTCTTTGTGGGTATAATATAAATTCTGTAATTTATTTTCTTGTGAGTCAACAGGTTGTGGACTTAGATTTGAAAACAGTAGTGCCTTGCTGCAGTGGACCCAAAAGGCCTCAGGACAAAGTTGCTGTGTCTGACATTAAAAGGGACTTTGAGAGCTGCCTTGGAGCCAAGGTAGGGGCTTGGGGGAAGAGGTTGAATCCTCTCAACTCTACCCTTGCCTGGTTACTCAGTGTCCAGGCTTTCACCCCGCTTGACGATGAATCTTCCTGTGGCCTGTTTCTCCATTCTTAAGTCCTTAATGACCTCCTCCATTAGCCACAAGCCAAGCAGCAAGAGCCATCAGAAACACAAGTCAACCCACCTTTTTAAGCTTGTCTGCTTTTCACAGGACCCTCACCATATTGTTTACTCACCCAAGGTTTTCTAGCTGTTGTACCTTCATGCATGCCCCTCCCTGCCTGAAAGTCTCTTCTCCAACTTGTCGTATTCTGTTCTGTGAATTCCATAAAACTTGGTTCAGATACCAACTACTCTGCATTGGGGTCTCAGAATCTCAGCAGAAAGTCATCTTTCCCTTGCTGGACACTTCATGGCGCTTGGTCTGAAATATTTTGGTAGTGTTCCATATTCTTTAACTTACATTGTTGGTACTTTATTTGCATGTATGATTTCTGTTACTAGACTGTACGTTTGAGAATAGGATTTGTGTCTGAATCACCTTGGGAGCCCACAAGGTACCTAGCACAGTGTCTTATATGCAGTAGATGTTCAGTGAACGTTTTCCAAAGGAATGATGAAGATGTATCATCTGTGAGACACCAGTGTTATGGCAAATATTCAGCTGTACTTTGTGTTGTTGATCATGATTTGTTGAATCTGGTCAAAACAGTACCTTTTTAAAAATTTCTGTAAGGTGAGAACCATAGTCTTCATCAGTCTATATCCATTAAACTGTACAATAACATCATAAATTTAGACCAAATTTGTAGTTTTAGCATTTACATTTTTGAGGTGGGAAGGACGTAATTGTTACTAATTTCAGTGCAGATTAAGAATGAGATATCATGACTGCTTTTTGTAAAGATTTAAAAAGAGTAGTTTTATTTTTTTGAGACAGAGTCTTGCTCTGTCACCCAGGCTAGCGTGCAGTGGCGCAATCTTGGCTCACTGAAACCTCTGCCTCCCAGTTCAAGTGATTCTCCTGCTTCAGCCTCCTGATTCGCTGTGATAACAGGTGCCCACCACCTCACCCAACTAATTTTTGTATTTTTAGTAGAGACAGGGTTTCACCATTTTGGCCAGGCTGGTCTCAAACTCCTGACCTCGTGATCCACCTGCCTTGGCCTCCCAAAGTGCTGGGATTACAGGCATGGGCCACCACAACCAGCCAAAAAGAGTAATTTTTCTGTAGCATTTCAGAGTTTACTTGCAGAGATACTTATGCCTTGTTAAGAACTGGCCTTTAAAATTATACCTATCAAAGTATTCCTTCATCTAAAGTGAGAACTGTTGACTGTATGTATGTTATTTGCTCTAGCCAGAAATATGTAATTTTATATAAATATATTCCTATATACATTTTTTCTTCTTTTAGCAAGGATTTAAAGGATTCTAAGTTGCTCCCAAACATCATAGTGACCATAAAACCTTTATCTATGATAACACTGAATTCACCGTTGCTCATGGCTCTGTGGTCATTGCTGCCATTACTAGCTGCACAAACACCAGTAACCCATCTGTGATGTTAGGGGCGGGTAAGTGCATTTGACTCCATCTTTGTGCTCATATGCGTGTGTAGGTGGAAATAACCCGAGACCATGTCCCAGGGTCTCAGTGGAGTTCTACATGTAGTTCCCTGAACCTCATCTTTTCCAGATACAGATATTTATTGGCCCATAAATATCTACACAATGAATAGTGTCCAAAGCAAAGTTTTTAAAATAGAAGGTACATTGCATAATAGTCTCTCTTGAGGATTAACACAGAAAAAAAGTAGAGGAAAGCAAAGGAAGCTGGATTTCAGGGAAAGCCTACATTTTTATGTCAGACTCTGGAAGAAAAATAAAGTGTTGTCACAGACTTTGTTCTCTGTGAAACCCGTGAGCAGCAGGATTGAGTTCTGACTTGGAGCTGGGAGGTGTTTCTGAATGAGGCCACTGGGCACTGGCTGATAAAACCTGGGGCACCCGACCTGTTTCGCAATTCTGGTTAAGTTGTTAATATTTACATATACAGTTTCCCTACCATAAGGTCTCTTTAGTTTTCAAGTTTTTAGTCATTCCCAAAGCCTCTCTTGTATCCATCAACAGATCAAACAGTGTCAGCTCTTCCTTTTTATGAAGCAAACATGGACATAAGGAAAACCTCTTTGCCTGAGTCCATGTATTGCCACCTAAGCTTTCCTTGTCTGGTCTGGAGCAAACCAGTCTTCTGTAGGCAAGTTGTCAGCTTGTCTGTGGCTTTTTGTCCACTCGTGCCCCCACCCACACTGCTCATGTTTTTGCTGCTTCTGTGATACTTCCTAAGACAGAGCACCCAGTGTTCCAGTAGCAGTCTCTGTATCTGGCAAAGTCCAGCAGCTCAGGAGCTCTTAATCCTCCACTTCAAGATATATCTGAACACTTGATTTTTATTTCTTGGCTGACTGTTCCTTGCTAACCAGCACACAGTTGATATAGTTTTAGAAAGGGCTTCTTCAATTATGATTTTCATCCAAATCAAACATAATTAGAAAGATCATTTTCCCTCAAAAAATGAAAAGCTCATTTTATAATATATTCCTAAATGGTTTTTGGTTTATCTCTTTAAAAAAAAAAAGTAAGCAAATCTCTTTCTTCATTTCCTTGCCGAGTTTTGAGTTTACTGCATACATTTAAATGACTATTGGTCAGGGAGCCTTTAGATTTCTGTTTGGCAGCAGAAACAGCAGATAGTGCCAACATGAAGGTAGCATGGTCAGGTGGTGGCAGGAAATGCAGACTGAAGATAGGCTCTTTTCCAAAGTGCATCTGGCTCCTAGAGCAGGTGGCCACCCACACTGCCTCTCTGTTTACATTTCACCAGATTGTTAGCAAAGAAAGCTGTGGATGCTGGCCTGAATGTGATGCCTTACATCAAAACTAGCCTATCTCCTGGGAGTGGTGTGGTGACCTACTACTTGCAAGAAAGTGGAGTCATGCCTTATCTGTCTCAGCTTGGGTGAGGGACAGTTTTCTTTTTACCATTGCTTTTGTTGAATTTTATTCCTCATGTACCTTGCTGTGTCACCTTGTAACAGATATGAGATTATCTAATTGCATAGTTGTTTATCAGATGGTAGAGACTTAAACCCTTACATTCCATCCAAAGAGAGCCCTCCCGCATGGTTCTGCTGGTTGTTCATCACGCAAGGGTACCCTCTAAGCACAGAGCAGGGGCTAAACTCGAGCCTGTGCTTGGCTTACCAAGCCTTGTGCTCTGATGCGGTGCTGTACCTTCCTGGAAGAGGGGCTGCCTTTTCTCAGTTGCACTGAGGTGTGTTATGGACTAGCAGTGGCTCTGCAACTGAGAGTCTGTCTTTTGATGTGAAAATAATTATTAAATATGGCTAAAATCATTCTGATTCCTTGAGGCAAATTAGTTACAGTGGTGCATTACTTAAAGACAGCAGTATAGGCAAGGCACAGTGGCTCACACCTATAATCCCAACACTTAATGGGAGGTGGAGGCAGGCAGATCACAAGGTCAGGAGTTCGAGACCATCCTGACCAACATGGTGAAACCCCGTCTCTACTAAAAATACAAAAATTAGCCGGGTGTGGTGGTGGGCACGTGTAATCCCAGTTGCTTGGGAGGCTGAAGCAGGAGAATGGCTTGAATCCGGGAGGTGGAGGTTGCGGTGACCCGAGGTCATGCCATTGCACTCCAGCCTGGGCAACAAGAGCGAAACTCTGCCTCAAAAAAAAAAAAAAAAAAAAAAGACAGCAGTACAGGCTGGGCGTGGTGGCTCATGCCTGCAATCCCAACACTTAAGGAAGCCGAGGTGGGTGGATCACAAGGTCAGGAGATTGAGACCATCCTGGCCAACAGGTGAAACCCTGTCTCTACTAAAATACAAAAAAAAAAATTAGCCGGATGTGGTGGCGCACACCTGTATTCCCAGCTACTTGGGAGACTGAGGCAGGAGAATCACTTGATCCCAGGCAGCTGTGGTTGCAATGAGCCGAGATTGTGCCACTGCACTCCAGCCTTGGGTGACAGAGGGAGACTCCATCTCAAAAAAAAAAAAAAAAAAGGTACAGTAAGAATACAGTGTAAAAGATAAAAAATGGTGCAACTATCTAGGGCACTTACCATGAGTGGACTTTGCAGGACAGGAAGTTGCTTTGGGTGAGTGAGTGAGTGAGCGGTGAGTGAATGTGAAGGTCTAGAACATTATACCATACACTACTGTAGACTTTATAAACACTGGACACTTAGGCTACACTAAATTCATTTTTTAAAAAATGTTTCTTTAATAATAAGTTAACCATAGCTTACTTTTATTTTGCAATTTTTTAAGTTTATTAAAACTCTTGAGTCATAATACTTAGCTTAAAACAAACGTATAGCTGTTTCAAAGTATTTTATATCCTTATTTCATAAGGCTTTTTTTTATTTTTGAAGTTTTATATTTTTACTTTTTAAACGTTTTTGTTAAAAACCAAGACAGGCTGGGCACAGTAGCTCATGCCTGTAATATCAGTGCTTTGAGAAACCAAGGCAAGAGGATTCCTTCAAGCCAGGAGTTTGAAACCAGCCAAGACAACATACTGAACTTGTTTCTACCAAAAAACAATTGGAAAACAGCCAAGCATGGTGGTGCATGCCTGTAGTCCCAGCTACTCAGGAGGCTGAGGGTGCAGGATGGCTTCAGCCCAAGAGTTTGAGGCTGCAGTGAGCTATGAT
>PVKV010039875.1:0-12699 GCA_004027835.1 Alouatta palliata | reverse complement strand
TTGTTACCCAGGCTGGAGTGCAATGGCGTGATCTCGGCTCACCGCAACCTCCGCCTCCTGGGTTCAAGCAATTCTCCTGCCTCAGCCTCCCGAGTAGCTGGGACTACAGGCACGTGCCACCATGCCCAGCTAATTTTTGTATTTTTAGTAGAGACGGGGTTTCACCATGTTGACCAGGATAGTCTCGATCTCTTGACCTCGTGATCCACCCCCCTCGGCCTCTCAAAGTGCTGGGATTACAGGTGTGAGAAAATGTGTTATTTCTGACTATATTGCAAGTGTCCCATTTAGAGCGTTCTTATTTCTCTTTTATAATAGGTATTCTCTCACTAAATACCCAGAAAATGGTCGGAAATAGTAGACTATATAGTGAGCATAATAGGTACTTTGTGGTGATAATATGATATCCAATGCCTTTAAAAATGTTAGGCATGAAGATAAAAATTTTTGACTAAAGGTTTCCCAATATTTTGTAAGACTGTTTTCCATATATTTCTCTGACAATAACATTATAGACAGGCCTTATAAAATGACTAATGTGACAACAGCATTAGTAGGTCCTATAAAAGTAATAACTCAATACCAAATAAAGGGAGAAGGCTTTATTGAACTAATCTTACATTGCTATTCATTAATAAACACAACGTAAAATATACATTTTTACATGACTTGTATTAAGGAACTACTAATCTAGTGTAGTTCTTCTCCTAAATATTTACTTCCCATGTGTAGTAAATTTTATTTCTTTATATCCTATTTACAAATACTTTCATAACATGTACATTCTGTTTAGATAAAAATGAAATACTCTTTAACAAATTGCTTACCTTATGCTGAAGAAATATATATATATATTTTAGATGGAGTCTCACTTTGTTGCCCAGGCTGGAGTGCAGTGGTGTGATCTCAGCTCACTGCGACCTCCACCTCCTGGGTTCAAGCAATTCTCCTGCCTCAGCCTCCCGAGTAGCTGGGACTAGGGCATGTGCCACCACATCTGGCTAAATTTTGTATTTTTTAGTAGAGACGGGGTTTCACCATATTGGACAGGCTGGTCTTGAACTCCTAACCTCATGATCCACCTGCCTCAGCCTCCCAAAGTGCTGGGATTACAGGTGTGAGCCACTGTGCCTGGCCAACCCTTGAATATTTTACCACGTAAATGACAGCTGAGGGCAACTACCTTTGAGAAAAGGACACCAGGCCAAACATGAAGGCTCAAAGGGAAAAGGAGAAAACCCAAAACCCAGGAGAGAGTTGCTCTGGGAGGGACACCCGAAAGCTTACAAAAAGGGTCTTCTGTGTTGACAAGTCTGGTTTTGTCCTGGCTGGTGGGAAGCTAGGATGGTTTTACCTATATTCAAAGTGAAGACTGGCAAATATTAAATAACTCTGAAAAATGTCTCTTTTATTTTATTCCTACTTTCCCATTAAATCACACATTTTCCTCATATTTCCCTTAATACAAATTTAGAATTATTGTCTCCAGTTAAAACACACAGTGCCTGATGCAGACTATGGAAGGGAAAAGGAGAGAAAAATGTCTTGGTGACATTAATTATTGTCCTATCGAGGTAGACATGATCCCATCAATGGCTTTTGAAATGTATAGAGCAATAGCTTAGGAGAAAGTGAACACTGCTAGAGGAAATAAAAAAGCTTAATAAATTACTAATATCTTACACTAATAATTTAATGCATAATACAAAATCAAGAGCTACTAGGAGTAAAATAAACTATTTTATAAAAATGCTCCTCCTTTCTCTGTGGCCTTTCTGTTTATTTCCAGGTGGGAACTATGTTTCAGATGGTGGAGGTAGCTTGAAGTCCAACATTACCCTGTCTCAAAAAAACCAAAACACAAAAATAAAACAAAAAAAGAATTATATGAGAAATCTGAAACCCAAAGGGAAAAAGACAACATAACTAACCTTGGTCAAGTAGTTCTCCATGCTATCATTTGAAGTCCGTCGATTTGAGGTAGAGATCACTAAGTTTTCTCTTGGAATAAGTTTTCTGTTCAGATCTAAACTATTATTAAGATTTCCAACACAAGGTGACTCCAGGACTGGCCTGGTAGTGAGAGTGGTGAATAAAGATCTGGTCTGCTGTTTTTCCACAAGAAGTTTGGTGTTGACCTCTGCCAGCCTTGCATTAGTTCTATGAAGATTGCAGAAGACACATGCTTAGTATTTTACTTTTCCCTAAATGATTCCTAAAAGACTTGCATTTTTTAAAAAGTTATCATAAAAGTAAATGAAATTTCCCACTAAACAGCATTATAACACTGAAAATGTGTCAGAGCATGCCTACTATATGCAATTGCAATTTTTAGATTGTTCTAAAGAAGCACGTTATGTTTCTAGGGTAGTTTCCAACAAACAAGTAATTCAAGCAAAGTAGGGAAGGCAGGAAATGGCTATCAACGATACATGGCTTCACAGATAACACCTGCTGCCTTCTAGAATGGCTCCACTGCTAAGAATCCTGAGGATGCCATTAGAAATACTTGTCTTTAAAGGGTAAATATGTGAGATGATGAATATGTTAATTTGCTATAATAACCATTTCACTATGTACAAATATATCAAAAATATCAATGTACTCCTTAAATACATACAATTAACAAAACTAAGAACAAAGAAAAAAACTCAGCTAAAAATACTTGTATTTAGTAAACCAGTTTAGAGATTTTTAAAAAAAAGTCCTCAAGACATGTTCAAGCATTTGCTTTCACCACCCTTTCCCTTTTACATTTATTTCACTCATTATCTGGAAAAACATTAGGCATGTGGCACCAAGAAATAATTCAGAGCAACAAATTCTAGGGAAAAAGGAGATAGCTGAGTTGGTGATCAAAAAGAACTAAAGAGCTTCAAAGGCAGTTAGCTCCTAAGATTGTTCCCGATGCATCAGAGCCAGGGCCTGCCCTCTGTTTTCCACACACTCTTTAAGGCTAAGTTGTTATTTTTAACCACTTTATGAATGATACTTCCTTCATCCCTATGTTAATCATTCCCTATTTCACTAGCATGCCTTCATGTAGTAGAAAAACACAACAGGCTAGTTTGTTTACGGTGCCCTCTAGTGATAATACCAGAGATCAAGGAAAGTTAATTGATGGAGCGCTAGAATGTGCGGAGTAGTAGTAATACTTGACCTTTCTGGTTTAAGTTGTGATTTTCAAAAAAAACAGCTCAACTCATTAATAATTCTATTTATGGTAATGCTTACAAACAATTTGATGACAGTATCAATGTCTAACAAAGTTTCAAAAGCACAAAGCATAAAGACAGATCTAGTTAACTACATGAGAATATGAATGGAAAAGCCATATAAAATTTAAAAAACGGGAAAGACATAAACTGTCCTGGACTTACATTTTAAAGGTGAGTTAATTTACTAACATCACTTTCCAAAATTATATTACCTAGCTAGCTGTCACTTAACAATGGACCTGTCTAAGAATTATGCTTTCAAGGCAAATTAGTGAGCTTAATTTATTTCCTATGATTCTATATTTTGACTTACTTGTTTAGTTTATTTGACAAGGATTTTCTAACTTTTAATTCTTCTAGATAGAGTTGTTTATATTTTTCCAGTTCGGTTTTATTAAAGTCTTCTTGAGAAGTTTTCATTTTGGAGAGTTCGGATTCCAGATCTTTAATTCTGAGTTCCATTTGACTTTTCATTGAAGCAAAATTATTCTCTCTTAACTGCTCTAAGTTTTCTTGAGATGCTGCTTGTGCCTAATAAAAATTAAAAGCATACGTTTTAAAAATATATAACCTGAGTAAGACCAAGGCCACCTCCTCGGTGTCTAAGGGCTGCTTTGTTTTTAAGCCAAACTACACAAACAGATCTCTGTGTCAATACGCATTGGTCAAAGAGATAAGAGGATTGGTCAAAGAGATAAGAGATAAGGGGTCTAATTGAAAAAGGAAACCAAATACACCTTCCAAAGAAATGAAAGTGAGTTTCCACTAGAGAAGCATTTTGATCCTTGATGAAGTAATCAAAAAAATAAAGGCTGACTAGCAACCTAGATGTCTAATGATGGAAATGTTATGTAGAAAAAAAAATGGTAATTGGTAACAGGAAAACCTAAGAAAGAAAACGAGTACAAATTTGTATATATTTTCTGATGAAAATTGTATAAAAATTATTTTGTGCTAAAATACAATATTCGTGGGAAGACTTGAATATGCTTAAAATTTTTGATGTGATATTCCATTTTATGAATAAACTTAGCAAAGTAAATTAAAGCAATCATCTGTATGGAACATACAGGAACTTAGGGCTTAGTAACTACATGCGTGTTAAGTAGAATATTGCATGTTCTAACTTAGGGATAAATGCTGTGCACATCAATATATATGTTGAGAAAAAAGGCCAAGGTCTTGGATCTCTTACAGTAATTCTACCTGCTAAAGCACAAGGTTATGGAATCACCTGGAGTACAAGTAAAGGAATTTGGAGTGTGATCCTGAGCCTTCCTGATTAGCTCTATGGCTTCGGCCCTGCTGTTTAACCTTTCCCTAGGTCTTCTCTTCATCTGTAAAATGAGAAATTATACTGGCTTATCACTAAGATTTCTCCCTATTCTCATTCCACGTCTCTAAGAGCTAACATGTAGGCTCATGCCTGTAATTTTAGCACTTTGGGAGACCTAAGCAAGAGGATCACTTGAAGCCAAGAATTCAAGACCAGCCTGGGCAACAAAGCAAGACTCTGTTTCTACCAAAAATAAGAATTAAAAAGTTAGCTAGGCTTATGACATGCATCTGTAGTCCCAGCTATCCAGGAGGCTGAGGAATAAACATCTGAATCACTGTTTCGTTAGTACTCATGAACTCTGATAAAGAATAATGAAATTAATTAAAAATTTCAAAAAGTGAACATAATTTAAGAACAATGGAAGAGTATAGTATAATTTCTAAATCACAATTTTTTCTTTTCCTGATGGTTTTGTTTTATGCCAACTGGTCTTAATAGCCAAATAATTCTCTAATGAGAATCATTATCTTGAATGATTAATTTAGTTATAATAATGATGGGAACTGAAATATCTAAAGGGAGAAACAGATGGCATTTTCCTTCTAGAAATCTATAGAACAAATTGCCATAAGGGATGTAGAAGAAACACATACAGTGTATATGTCTAAAACAAAATTCGCAGTGAATGAATGAAAGCACACTACATATAAACTAACCTGTAAAAAGAGATTGACTTCTTTTAATTTTTCTACTATTTCCTGTCTTGCTCTTTCTTCAATCTCCTGTTTATACTGTTTGACTTGACCACGTTCTACCATATTCCTTTCTATATGACTTCTGAGGTTTACCACTTCTTGTTCCAACTTATTTTTATTCTTCTGTAGTTTTTCACATTTCTTTTGTATTGTTTTCATAGATAACAACTCCTGTTGAAGAATTTGATTCTTTGTATCCAGATGCAGACATTTTGAACCTGCTGTCTCCAGTTCTGCTGTAAGATCATCAATCTGAATGAAGACAAGAATATAGTGCAATAATGAAGGAAGTAGCCTGAGAACAGCCTAACATAAAACCAAGAACAAATTCTGAAATAAATTCAGTTGCCACAAAATGTCATTTGAACTATAAAATATTCTTCCAATGTGGACCCTTAAATTACTCAGAAAATAAAAAACAAAGCCACCAGGAGTCACAAAAATATATTCCTTATTTTCATCATCTTTTGCTACACAACATTTGCACTTGATCTTCAACTTATATTCTTCTCTGATTGTTTCACGTCTTTCCTCCTTATATGGCTCTAAGACATAGTAGAAAGTCTCTTACTGCTTCCCCCATAAAAATGCCCTAGAATTTTCAAAAAAGTTCTGGGGACATCCTATTATCTAGGCATCGTAAAAAAAATGGCTCCCAGAATAAGACTTTTAAAATAAGACTCTAATTAATAAATCGTGTAATATAGATTCTAATACCATAAGCCTTTTTCTAAGCTGTAAATTTGTTATGCTAATTTGAGTTGCATTCTAAGGGGTAATAATTCTTGGGGTTAAGGCCACAGAATAAAGAACCTTAAATTCACGTATTTACAGCCAATTGATTTTAAATAAAGGTGCTAAGAACATACATTGGGGAACGAATATCTTCTTCAATAAATAGTGCTAGTAAATTGGATATCCATATGCAGAAGAATGAAACTAGATCCCTAACATCATATACTAAGGTGAACTCAAAATTGATTAAAGATGTAAAAAACTAAGACCTTGAAATTGTAAATCTACTAGAAGAGAGGGAAAATGCTTCAGGACATTGGTCTAGGCAAAGATTTTATGGGTATTTTCAAACGCATAGGCAACAAAGCAAAAATAGACAAATGGGACAATATTAAACTGAAAAGCTGTACAGCAAGAACAGAGTGAAGAGACAATCTGTAGAATGGGAGAAACTATTTGCAAACTATTCATCTGACAAGGGACTAATATCCAGAACATACAAGGAACTCAACCCAACAGCAAAAAGAATAAATAATCCAATTCAAAAGTAGGCAAAAATCTGAAACAGACATTTCTCATAAGAAGACATACCAATGGCCAAAAGTATATGGAAAAAATGTTCAACATCACTAATCATCAGAGAAATGCATATCAAAACCAGCAAGTGATACTATCTTATTCTAGTTAGAATAGCTACTATCAAAAGACAAAAAAATAACAAATGCCAGCAAGGGTGCAGAGAACAGGGAACTCTTAGATATTGTTGGTGGGGATGTAAAGTAGTACAGCCATTATTTTTAAAAATGTGAAGTTTTTCAAAAAAGCTAAAAATATTACTGCCATATGATATAGCTATTCCACTATGGGGTATTTATCCAGGAGAAAGGAAATTAGCATATCAAAGGGATAGCTGCATTTCCACGTTTATTGCAGTACTATTCACAATAGCTAAGATATGGAATCCACGTAAATGTCCATCAATAGACAATGGATAAAGAAAATGCGGTGTATAGAGATACATAAAGATGAAAACAACAGACATTGAGGGCCCCAAAAGGAGGGAGACAGAGGGGCCAGGGCTGAAGAACTTCCTATTGGGTCTATGTTCAGAATCTGGGTGACAGGATCAACAGAAGTCCAAACCTTGGCATCATGCAGTATACCCTTGTATGTAAAATGTAGATGTAGAACCTGCACATCTACCCTTTGAATATAAAATGAAAATGGAAATTGTTTAAAAAAAAAAAAAAAAAAGGAAGGAAGGGAGGTTGTAGGGGCCAGGTACGCCTCTAACTCCAGCACTTTGGAAGCCAAGGTGGGCGGATCACCTGAGGTCAGGAGTTTGAGACCAGCCTGGACAAAATTGTGAAATCTCATCTCTACTAAAAATACAAAAGTTAGCCAGGCACAGTGGCCCACACCTGTAGTCCCACCTACTTGGGTGGCTGAGGCAGGGGAATTGCTTGAACACGGGAGGCAGAGGTTGCAGTGAGCTAAGATTGTGCCACTGCACTCCAGCCTGGGTGACAAGAGCAAAACTCTGTCTCAAAAAAAAAAAAAAAAAAGATATGTTGTATACATAGGATGGAATACTATTCAGCCATTACAAAAAAAGAATGAAATCATGTCAGTAACATTATGTTAAATAAAATAGGTCAGGCACAGGAAGGCAAACATCTCAGGTTCTCACTCATATGCAAGTGCTAAAAAGAAAACTGAGCTCATGGAAGTAGAGAGTAGAGCCATGGGTATTAGAGGCTGGGAACAGCAGGAGGGAGGAGAGGTGGGCAAAGGGGCGGGGACGGGAGGAGGTGCTGGGCTGACGGCTACCAAGTTAGAGCCAGCTGGGAGGGATGCGCGGTGCTCTGTAGCACCACAGGGTGAATAAAGTCATCTGTAACTTAGTGTGTGTTTTCAAAAGCTAAAAAGGTTGAATGTTCACAAGACAAAGAAATGATAAATGTCTGAGATGACGGATATGCTAATTAGCTTACACATTGTATACATCTATTGAAATATCACTCTGTAGCCATAAATATGTATAATTTTATGTGTCAACTAAAAATAAAAGGAAAAAGTATTCATCCCATGATAAAATAGAACATGGGCCAACCTCAGTGACTCATTTCTAATGAATCGAATGTGGTACAGATTGACAGCATGTGACTTCGGCATTAGGTTAGAAGAGGTTCCCTATCTCAGACTCCTTGCACTTGGAACCCAGCCCTGATCTTGTGAGGAACCTCAGGACTTGGACACATTAGTACACAAAGCAGAAGATTCCAGTCCCCCAGGCTTCGAACTGTGTCCAGGGAACCTGAGGGGAACAGAGACAAGCTGTCCTGGCAGACATTTTCCCAAAACACAGGTTCCTGAATAGAATAAACACTGTTTTAAGCCACTAAATTTTGGGTACTTTGTTAGGAAGCAATAAGCAGTAAAAATGTATTTTACAAAAAGAGACAATAAGAAACATAATAACTAATATTGGAGGAATTAGTCTCATTTAAAGTAGAACCTAATAAATGTAGAGATTAATTTATTTACGGCAAACAATGACAAGCAGATAACCAGGAGAAAAGAGTAAGAGCTATTGAGGAGAAAGTTTTTTCTCAAGTTCCCTTCAATTAGAAATTCTTATAACTAAACAAGTGTACCTCCCGAATTTTCCCTAAAGTTAAGGAATAAGAAAACTAAGGAGCAAGGAGACAAAAGTATAATAGTTGAAAAACAACTAGAAATATTTGTTTTAATAACCAAAATCAGGCGTCTTGTCTGATTTCAATTAACTGAAATTCTAAAAAAAAAAGATAAGCAGCTTTGAGGTTTTTTTTAAAATACAAAGAAAATTTTATTTGTATATCAAAGACTCTAAGAAATTATGACGTAAGGTTAACAGAGTTGAAGTCAAGAAACAAATAGGTTTGAAGTTACAGATGATAAACACTTTGTTTCATTGAACCTTCCCTTGATTACATTAGAGTGCATCCCTGGTATGCTCCCAATGGAATCTTAAGCATGATGCGTCCAGGTGATCCAACTGTAATTCCTTTCTTTTTTTTCTTTTTCTTCTTTTTCTCTGGACTAGGAATTGTTGTGCTGGTACATGGTTCTTCCTCAGAAATTGGTTCTTCCTTAATGTTTTTCTTTTTACCCTTTTTCTTCTTCTTCTTCACAGATGTTTCTTCTTCTTCTACCACTTTTTCTTCTTCTTCCTCTTCTTCAACTTTAATCTTGGCTTCCTTTGCTTTCTTTTCAGTAATATCATCCATCCTCTTTATCTACCTGTCCTATTTTGCATTTTTTACAACAGGCTAGAAGTGTGGAGTCACCAGAAGGATCGTAAGTCCTCACTTTTGCGTTCATATTTTTCTGTTTTTGCTAACGCCTTTCCTGTTTCACTTATTTTTCTTATCCCTCTATCTTCCAAAGTTCTCAACCTGGCCTCTAATTTGGCTCCGTTCTCAACTCCCAACGCAGAACTGGAATCCTCATCAAAAGCATCACAACGGATAGCCAAAACAGTTTTGGCTGCCAGCATTCAAGAAATCTTTCCTTTGTGCTTGGGACTTGTCTGGCCTACAAGTGAAGCATGATAAATGAGACCATACTTTGGGGTATCCCATCTAGATTTGAGGGCTCTGAAAAGTGCCTTTTCTGCTCCAAGAATATGAACTATAGAAGTTGCATGCCTAGCCAAATTCAAAAGAGAACCATTATTGCTATGAACTTAACCATGAAACATATTTTTTAAAGTGCAACCAATACATACTGCCATCACTTACTGCTACAAGTTTAGCTATATCTATGAAAATAGGTGAAGAAAATGAAATCATCCGATCTTATAACTTCAGGCACTTGAATGAAGTCTTCGATTAATGATGCAGGTAAATGAGTTATACCAGACCGGGCGCGGTGACTCATGCCTATAATCCCAGCACTTTGCAAGGCTGAGGTGGGTGGATCACCTGAGGTCAGGAGTTTGAGACCAGCCTGGCCAACATGGCAAAACCTCATCTCAACTAAAAATACAAAAATTAGCCAGGTGTGGTGGCGGGTGCCTGTAACCCCAGCAACTTGGGAGGCTGAGGCAGGAGAATCGCTTGAACCCAGGAGGTAGAGACTGCAGTGAGCTGAGATCGTGCCACAGCACTCTAGCCAGTGCAACAGAGTAAAACTCCATCTCAAAAAAAAAAAGTTACGCCATTTTAAACATGCTGATAGCATTTTTAATTACAGCCTATCATCCTGATAATATTGCCATATGTATACAACATTTTATTATAAATTGGTTGCTTAAAATATTTTTGAAAGTCAAATATATTACAACTGCACACTCAATAGTGAAATTAAGATAATCAATCGAGGATATATATCCTCTACAGTGATTTCTTAAAACTGTATTCAAATCTATGTCTAATGAGTTTATTATTATGAGACTGTTAACTGTTTTATCCTCTTATATTCATCTGATTATTCTAATTAACCCTAACAAACTCCTAACAATCTAGTGCTCAATCTTCATTTTCCTTTCCTCAATGAAGAAGTACAGAGAACATTACAAAATCATTTCTAATCTTCTTAGTAGTAAAATAAATGTAGTATCCTTTGAATGTTAAGAAGTTAAATACAATTTCTCCTTTACCTTAGTTTAAGCCAATCTGTATAAAGACCATCTCATCTTTATGTTGGACCACAATGCTTCTCCATATCTTACCAACTGGCTCTGAAAATTTGAAATTCAAATGACTAATGTGGCTATTATCTATCTCTCATTAATTACCTAAACATGGCCAGGTGCAGTGGCTCACGCCTGTAATCCCAGCACTTTGGGAGGCCGAGGCGGGCTGATCACGAGGTCAGGAGTTCGAGACCATCCTGGCTAACACAGTGAAACCCCATCTCTAGTAAAAGTGCAAAAACTTAGCCAGGTGTGGTGGCAGGTGCCTGTAATCCCAGCTACTTGGGAGGCTGAGGCAGGAGAATTGCTTGAACCTCGGAGGCAGAGGTTGCAGTGAGCCGAGATCATGCCACTGCAGTCCAGCCTGGCAACAGAGGGAGACTCCATCTCAAAAAAAAAAAAAAAAAAAAAAAAAAATACCTAAACACTACATGATTTTTAAGTGCTGCACTTATGAAAATTCTTCTTTGAATGGGTTGAACTATTGATTCCATGAACCATGTACCAAGCTATACAGTATAGCTGTGCATTTCTGTTTAAGTAAACAAAGGGAAAGACTAGAAACTGTGGTTTCCAAGAATGTAGGATCTGTGCCAAGAAAAGATCAGACCCACTGTCAAACCTTGAAAACCCCAGGTACCAGATCATAAGAGGATTTAACTGTAAACTGAAAGATGATCGATTAGCTCAATTTCCAAAGGGCAAAGCTGACAACCCCAACTTTCTCTCTTTCCTAGACAGTAAACATTTAAGATGATGAATTCATAGAATTCATAGATAATTCTATGAATTATAATGAGTTAATAAAACATAATAAACTATGTCAGCAGATTCTGTGATCAGGATTTCATGGAAATGGGAGTGGAGAGAGAGGCACTGGGTGAAACAAAAGGTTTGAAACAAGAAGAAAAGGAACAAACTCTAGCTTTGTAGGCCTGACTTTCCATCATGTAATAGGGTCTGCAAGGCATGAGCCACAGGCTCCTTCAAGAAGCAAAAAGTTGTAGGGGTTCAGTCAAGATGGTGAGATAAATTGTAAAATTATAGAAAATAGTCACAAACCTTCTTGAAAGGCTAGGGGGGTTGCATAGCCTCAGTAAAAGGTTTGGCTGAAGGAAGCCTAATCCTCTTTACCTTGAATTAACAGCAGAAAATTAAATACAAGGGAATGTGGGAGAGTTTATCTAAATAACATGTTTATTCATTTGGTCCTAAAACTAAACTTTGATCATTTGCAGGCAGGATGGCTCTCTCCAGAGGAGGGCGACCAGGTTAATTACCCTCTAGTGGTGTTGACTCAAAGCCTTTGTCATTTAATGTGTGCTGAGTAAATGGCCAGCGAGGCCCGATAGTCAGGGCCACCATGGCTGCTACAACTCTTTCGGTCAGCGGCCTGGCTCCCTAGTCTGCTCTTTCACTGAATATCTGTGTCTGGGTACATTATTCAGTCATTGTGCAGCTGAGGTCTGCAGGGCGGACCCCAGCAAAAAGTGAAGTTAAGACACTGCAGTACACTGACTCTTATTACGTAAGTAATATACATAATATGCAACATGACTGACAAAGAGTTCTCATTAAACTTGGTTTTGGTAGTGGAGTAACAATAGAAATAGATCAACATATTAGAATTGAGAATCCAAGCTGAGTGCGGTGGCTCCCATCTGCAATCCCAGCATTTTGGGAGGCCAAGGCAGGCAGATCACAAGGTCAGGCGTTCAAGACCAGCCTGTCCAATATGGTGAAACCCTGTCTCTGCTTAAAAAAATATAAAAATTAGCCGAGTGTGGTGGTACATGCCTGTAGTCCCAGCTACTCGGGAGGCTGAGGCAGGAGAATTGCTTGAACCTGGGAAGTGGAGGTTGCAGTGAGCTGAGATCGCACCACTGCACTCCAGCCTGGGCTACAAAGTGAAAAAAAATTAAAATTAGAATTGAGAATCTAAAAATAAACCCACACATTCAGGGTTGACTAATTTTCTTTTTTTTTTTTTGAGACGGAGTTTCGCTCCTGTTACCCAGGCTGGAGTGCAAT
>PVKV010039874.1:0-12699 GCA_004027835.1 Alouatta palliata | reverse complement strand
CAAGCAATTCTCCTGCCTCAGCCTCCCGAGTAGCTGGGACTACAGGCACGTGCCACCATGCCCAGCTAATTTTTTGTATTTTTAGTAGAGACGGGGTTTCACCACGTTGACCAGGATGGTCTCGATCTCTTGACCTCGTGATCCACCCGCCTCGGCCTCCCAAAGTGCTGGGATTACAGGCGTGAGCCACCGCGCCCGGTTGAATTTTAAATCTTTTTACATTTTTTCCATCTTAGCCCACTTTTTCTTTTCAGCCTGCATCTGTCTATTTTTTTGACCTTGTCTGTTCTTAACTATTCCCTATTTCAGTTTCTGAAAAGACCCTTTCTTTTTGACTCCTATTAAAGACACCAAGCAAATGTTTCTGAAATTTTTGTTTCTTACAGTAAGATATTTCCTAACATAAGCTTTTATTGTTTTCAGAGTAGTATACATTTTCCTTTATAAATTATTTACTTGAGCTCCATGTTGATGTTTTTGTTCATTTACTGTGTTTTTCTGTTTGCCAGTCTTTGAATGAGGACGAATCCTCGTGGAATCCTGATGCTTGTCAATACACAGGATGGGCAGATTGCCTTTCAACAGCACCATCTCTATGGCTGCTACATGAACATACTTCTTAGCTCCAAAGGTGGGTTGATGTGCCACTGTAGTTTTCTGTTCCAATGGAGACAGACACTTGTGTTTCTGGTTTGGGACTATTGTGAATAGCACTACTATGAATAATTCTTGTCATGCCTGTTGGTGCACATACTCATGCATTTCTGCTGAGTATGTATCTAGGAGATAAAATCCTGAGTCATGGAATATGCACATTTTCAACTGTAGTAGACAATGCTAATGTCCTGTGAATAGTGAACCAAAACTGTTTGGAAAAATACTCCATATTTCCTTTTGTCTGATTCAACAAGCCAGCACATCCTCATAGTTAACAAAATGTTGAAATGGAACATAAGAAAATGTTCTAAGTAGGGCATCTAGAAAACACCAAAGAGAATAAAGCTTTTTTATTTGATAATTATTACTAAAAATCATTTTAAATTATTGAGTGTTTAAGGAAAATAAATTTATTTTCTCATGAAGCACACACTGGCAAGCTTATGAGCACTGCACACCTTGGGAAAAGTTCAGACTATTGGAATTCTTTATGATGACTCATACAGCTGCTTCTTTTTTTTTAAATCACAATCTGTAAAAAAAAAAAAAAAAAGTTAAACAAGTGTTTGTGATTATGTCATCTTTTAGAAACATTATCAGATCAATACATGCAAAATATTACTGTGATACAATGACAGAGCCCTATCTTTGAACTCAGACAGCCCCACACGTGTCCCAGCTCTGCCATTTATAAGCCTTATGGATGCAGATGTTTCTTACTTCAGTGTCTCAGTTTCCAAACTCTAGCACTTAAAAAAAAATCTGTACATTAACTGGGTTGTCATTGGAAATAATATATATACATCATAAAAAAATAAAAATACAACAGAATGTCAATATGAGGAAAGCAAATCTCTTTTCTTCAGTGCAATCTCCATTCCCAAGTTTCCATGCCTGGCAGCAACTACCTACCAATTTCTTGTTGACTTTTTCAGAAATATTCTCTGTATATTGCAGGCATAATGCACATATGTATATGTGTTTGTTGGTATACATGCATATGTATTTCTAACTTTTAAAAAACCATGTATGCCTTTATTTCATTACTTACCCAAACATTAATGGACCATAAACAGAATAGTCAGACACGTACAATAACTAAGTTTATCATCGTTGATTTATGCCATCTTTCAGTTATATAAAGCCCATAGCTGCTTACTTATTTTCAATGTTATCATCTCAAAGATACAGGTGGGTAGAATAAATTTTATCTAACAGTATGTTAGCCTGATTTATAATTTTATATATTTTCATATGATATGATGCTTCAATTCATCCTCTTGACCTGGGTCTTGCAAATACCAGGAGCACTCCTGCTTATGAATGTCCTGAAGAGCAGTTATCTGTGGAACATTTGTGTGGAATATTTTTTTTAACTTGGGTTTATATTTTGTACATAAATAGCAACATGAGAAAGAGGAGTTCTAAGGCTTGTATGTTATCTCTAGGTGAAAAGGTTTCAGATTAGTTTGCTTGTAGGATGATATCACCAAAGATAACAGAAGTCTGGTCTAGTATCCTTGTAAACCCATCATATAATCTCTCCCCACTGACCTGGGCAAACACAATGGCTTGTTGTACATAATAGAGGGAGGCAGTTAATCCCATAAAACCAGGTGGATACACTAGCTTCTTTATTTTTCAGCCTCTAGCCAAAAGGAGTTCAATAAGGCCAGCAAAACCATAACACCAAGTCTCGGAAAAAATCCAGGAGGTGCATTTTGGAGATAGTCATAGCTGTCTAACCCTCATTGAACCAAACTTTGCATCTTGGGCTTGTTTTGGGAGTACGTTTGCTGACACCACCTTGTGTATGGCTTATCGTAGTGTCGGAGCTGTGAGATGCTTTCTTCAACCGGGCTCCTTGACTCTTCCACATACTTCGATTGACCCTCGGGAACTGAGTAGAGTGAAAGCTAATCAACCTTCACGGAAATTTTGAGAGCTGAGTCCTTTTTTGGTGCAGTACAGACTTTGAAGGTGAGCAAACTCAGGCCAGCTGGCCCCATGGACCTCAGAATTACCTTGAACATGTCACTGACAGTGGTCGCTCTGGCAGGGTCCCATTTATTTACTTTTAACTGACAAAGATTATATATATTTTTCAGGTAAAGCATGATGGTTTGAAATATGTACACATTGTAGAATGGCTCGTCAAGCTAATTAACGTGATACTTCATATTCTTTTCCTTTTTTTGTGGAAAGGGTGCTTAAAATCGCTCTTAGCTATTTTCAAAATATAATACATTGCTATTAAATATAGTCACCACTGTTGTATAATGCATCCCTTGGACTTATTCTCCCTAACTTAAATTTTTTACCAACGTCTTCCCACCACACTAGCTTCTGGCAACCAACATTCTACTCTTTATTGAGTTCAACTTTTTTCTATTCTACGTGTAAGTGATAGTGCATGTGTATGTGTATGGATGCATTATGCCTGGTTCATGGCATTATGCTGGTTCTGTGCCTGGCTTGTTTCACTTAGCATAATGCTCTCCAGGTTCAGATATGTTGCTCCAAATGATAGTATTCCCTTCTTTTTTTAAAGGCTGAATAGTATTCAATTGTGTGTATATTATATTTTCATTATCTATTCATCTGTTGATGGATACTTAGGTTGATTTCAAATCTTGGCTTTTGTGATTAACGCTGCAATGAACATGGGAGTGTAGATATCTCTTTCACACACTGATTTCATTTCCTTTGGATATATACTCAGTTGTGGAATTGCTGGATCATATGGTAGTTCCATTTTTTATTTTTTGAGGAACCTCCATAATGTTTTCCACAATGGCTGTACTAATTTACTTTCCTATGAACAATGTGCAAGGGTTTTCTTTTCTTCACGTCCTCCTCAGCACTTATGTTTTGTCTTTTTGATAATAGCCATTCTAACAGTACGAGATGATATCTCATTGTGACTTTCATTTGCATTTCTCAAACGATTAATGTTGGGCATTTTTTCACGTATCTGTTGGCCATATGTATGTGTCTTATTTTGAGAAATGTCTGTTTAGGTCCTTTGCACATTTTTAAATTGGGTTATTTATTTTCTTGCTATTGAGTTCCTCACATATTTTGAATATCAACCTCTTACCAGATGTGTGGTTTGCAAATATTTTCTCCCACTTAGTAGATTGTCTCTTCACTCTGTTGATTGTTTATTGCTGTGCTGAAACTTTTTGGTTTGATGTAATCTCTCTTGTCTGTTTTCACTTTTGTTGCCTGTGCTTTTGAGTCATATCCAAAAGATCATCATCCAGACCAATGTCAGGAGCTTTTCCCTTGTTTTCTTCTGGAAGTTTTACAGTATCAGGTCTTATGATTACATATTTAATCTATCTTAAGTTGGGTTTTAAATATGGTGGAGAAAAGGTTCTAATTTCGTTCTTCTATATGTAGATATCCAATTTTCTCAGCATCATTTATTGAAAAGACTGTCCTTTCCCCATTGTGTGTTCTTGGCACCTTTGTTAAAAATCAATTGACCACAAACCTGTGGGTTTATTTCTGGGCTATTATGTTCCATTAGTCTATGTGTGTAGTACCATGCTGTTTTGATTAGCATAGCTTTGCAGTAGATTTTTCAGTCAGGTAGTGTGATGGCTTTCTTCTTTTTGCTTCAAGATTGCTTTGGCTATTTGGGGTCTTTTGTGGTTCTATATAAATTTTAGGATTGCCTTTTCTATTTCTGTGAAAAATATCACTGGAATTTTGATAAATATTGCATTGAATCTGTAGATTGCTTTAAGTAGCATGGATATTTAATATTAATTCTTCCAGTCCATGAACACAGGATATCTTTTCATTTAACTGTGTCTTCTTCAATTTCTTTCATCAATGTTTGATAGTTTTCAATGCACAGGTCTCCTTGATTCAATTTACTCCTAAGTATTTTATTTTTTCCTTGTAGCTGTTACAAATGGGATTGTTTTCTTGATTTCTTTTTTGGATAGTTTGTTGTTCATGTATAGAAATGCTACTGATTTTCATATGTTGATTCTGTACCTGTAACTTAATTACTTTATTATTTCTATTAGTTTTTTGTTGGAGTCCTTAGGGCTTTCAATATATAAGACCATGTCACCTGCAAAGAAAAAAAAAATTTACCTTCTTTCTTTCCAATTTGGGTGCCTTTTATTTCTTTCTCTTATCCAACTTGCTGACTGAGACTTCCAGTACTATGCTGAATAGAAGCAGCAAGAGTGGGGCATCCTTGTCTGTGTCCGATCTTAGAGAAAAAGGCTTCAATTTCTTACTGTTGAGAATGATGTTAGTTGTGGGTTTGCCATATATAGACTTTACTATGTTGAGGTACAATTTGTTCTATAAGAAATTTGTTAAGAGTTTTTTTTTTTTTTAATGAAAGGATACTGAATTTGTCAAATGTTTTTTTCCTGAATCTATCTATTGATATGATCATATGATTTTTGTCCTTCATTCTGTTAATATGGTATATCACATTTATAAATTAGTGTATGTTGAGCCATTCTTGCATCTCTAGGATAAATCCCACTCGATCATGGTGAAAGATCCTTTTAATTTGTTGAATTTGGTTTGCTATTTTTTTGAGAATTTTCGCATCTATGTTAATCAAGAAAATTGGCTTGTTATTTTTCTTTCTTGTAGTATCCTTGCCTAGTTTTGAAATAAGAGTAATGCTAACCTTGTAAAATGAGTTTGGAAGTATTCCCTCCTCTTCAATTTTTTAGGAGGAGTTTGAAATTTAAATGTTTGGTAGTATTCAGCAGTGAAGCCGCTGGGTACTGCCTCAGATTTTCTTTGATGAGAGTCTTTTTATTACTGATTCAATCTCCTTACTTATTATTGGTCTATTCCAATTTTCTGTTTCTTCATGGTTCAATCTTGATAGACTGCATGTGTCTAGACATTTATCCGTTTCATCTAGATTGTCCAAATTGTTGGGGTATAATTGTTCATAGTAGTCTCTTTTTCATTTTTGTAGCATCAGCTGTAATGTCTCCTCTTTCATTTCTGATTTTCTTTGAGTCTACTCTCTTTGTCCTTAAGTAGTCTAGTTAAAGGTCGGTCAATTTTATCTTTTCAAAATATAAACTTTCAGTTTTGTTGATCTTTTCTATTATTTTTCTAGTCTCCATTTATTTCTGGTTGGTCTCATCTTTATTATTTTTTACTTTCCACTAATTTTGGGCTTAGTTTGTTCTGTTTTTAGTTCCTTGAGGTGTAATCTTAGGTTGTTTACTTGACATCTTTCTTCTTTTTCAATGTAAGCACATATTGATATAAATTTCCCTCTTAGAACTGCTTTTGTTGCATCCCATAACTACGTCTTGTGTTTCCATTTTCATTTGCCTCGAGGTATTTTTTTAAATTTCCCTTTTCATTTCTTCTTTGACTCCTTGTTGTTCAGGACCATGTTGTTTAATTTCCACATAATTGTGAATCTTCTGAAATCCCTCCTGTTACTGATTTCTATTTTATATACCAGTATGGTTGAAAAAAAAAATACTGGCTATAATTTCAATCTTCTTAAGTTTGTTAGACTTGTTTAGTGGCCTAACATGTTATCAATTCTGGAGAATGTTCTGTGTGTATTTGAGAAGAATGTGTATTCTGCTGCTGCTGGATGGAATGTTCTATATAAGTCTGTTAGGACCATTTGATCCAAGGTATAGTTTTTTTAGACAGAGTCTTGCTCTGTTGGCCAGACTAGAGTACAGTGACATCATCTCGGCTCACTGCAACCTCTGCCTCCCAGGTTCAAGAGATTCTCCTGCCTCAGCCTTCCAAGTAGCTGGGACTACAGGCACGAGGCACCACATCTTGTTATTTTTTGTATTTTCAGTAGAAACGAGGTTTCACCATGTTGGCCAGGCTGGTCTCTAACTCCTGATCTCAAGTGATCTGCCTACCTCTGCCTCCCAAAGTGCTGAGATTTGAGCCACCACGCCTGGCCTGGTATAGGTTAAGTCTAATGTTTCTTTATTGATTTTTTTTGTCTAGATGTTCTGTTCACTGCTGAAAGTGGGGTATTGGAGGTCCCTACTATTACTGTATTACAGTCTAGCTCTCCCTTCGTATCTATTAATATTTGCTTTATATATTTAGGTGTGCCAATGTAGAGTGCACATATATTTATACTTGTTAAAGCCTCTTGATGAATTGACCCCTTTATCGCCATACAATGACCTTTTTGGTCTCGTTTTATAGTTTTTTACTTAAAATCTATTTTATCTGATATAAGTATAGCTACACTTGTTCTGTTTTGGTTTCCATTTGCATTGAGTATCTTTTTTTCATTTGTTCACTGTTTTCATTTGTTCATAGTCCCTAAACTGTGAAGTGAGTCTCTCGTAGGCTGGATATAGTTAGGTCTCCTTTGTTTTTATCCACTCAGCCACTCTATGTCTTTGCACTGGAGAATTTAATCTAATTACATTCAAGGTAATTACTGAATAAAGACTTACTACTATCATTTGTTTCATTGTTTTATGGTTGTTTTGTAGATCCTTGTTCCTTTCCTCCTCTCTACCTGTATTTCTTTGTAACTAGGTGATTTTCTCTAGTGCTATGCTTTGATTTCTTACTTTTCACCCTTTGTGTATTTAATAGAGGTTTTTGCTTTGTACTTACCATGAGAAATATATAAAACACCTTACAGTTAACTGGTAACAAATTTAAATATGATTGCATGCAAAAACTCTGCACTTTTCATCCACCCTCCTCAACACCTGTTTTCAGTTTCACAATTTACATCTTTTCATGTTGTGTATCCCTTAACAAATTATTAGATATTATTTTTAATAGTTTTGTCTTTCAACCTTCATACTAAAGATAAAAGTGATTTAACACCATCATTACAGTATTAGAATATTCTGAATTTGACTGTGTACTTACTTTTACCAATGAGTTTTATACTTTCATATGTTTTTGTATTACTAACTTTTCAGAAATAGTTTAACATTCCTTATACTACATCAATTACAATGAAGTAGAACTAAATATAACAACATGGATGAATCTCATAAATATATTAAGTACCAAAAGAAGCCAAATCCAAAAATAATCTACAGTATGAGTTTATTTATTTAAAGTTCAAAACCAACAGCATTGAACTATAGTGTTTAGGAATGCATACTTGGAAAGTTAAGGTATGATGAAAAACAAGAAGTGACTACTGTAAAAATAAAATAAAAATCAGAATAGTAATTACTTACTTTTAGGAGGTAAAGAGAGGGTTGTGATTGGGAAGGGGTAATGGGAGCTTATTGAAAACTATTGTCTGCAGCAATAGCCAATTTCCAAAGCCATTCAGTGTTCTGTAATAGTGGCTGAGGACGGTTCTTAGAAAAATCTCAATCTTGGTCCTGAGCTGGAAAAAAATCACACTGAAACTTTACCACTCTGAACTACTGAATGTCAGTGTTAATGGTGCAAGTCAGAATATTCATCTCTTTCTGATGAAAAACCAATCAACCAACCAAACAAACACACACACCAAAAACCCACAAAAAAAAAAAACCCAAAAAATTATCGAAGTGGCAATGGGTAAGTCCGTGGAACTGAGTGAATTTTATTACTGATATAACTGGTTAAATAACATGATAGATTAAAACATTTCTCCACCAGAAAAAGGGTACCTATCGAAAAACCTAAAGCTAACATTATATGGGAAAATTTGGCCTTATCCTGGGTGCTTCTCACTGCACCCCAATCCATCATGCTAGCCCATACAGACTATAAAAGCACTTCTGGTTTCTCTTTCCCCTGGTAATGTCTCTCTGCCCTTGGCAAGAACATGCATTCTGTAGTTGTTGGGCGTATATTCTATAAATGTCCATTAGGTCAAGTTTTAAAAAATTATGTATCTAAAATATTCCATTTGAATTTTATTATTACTGAGACAAGGTCTTCCTCTGTCACTCAGGCTAGGGTGCAGTGGCATGATCTCAGCTCATGCAACCTTTGCCTCCTGGGCTCAAGAAATCCTCCTGCCTCAGCCTCCTGAGTAGCTGGGACTGCAGGCACACACCGCCATGCTTGGCTAATTTTTTTTTGTATTTTTTTGTAGAAACAGCATTTCACCGTGTTGTCTAAGCTGGTTGCAAACTCCTGAGCAGAATTGATCCACCTGTCTCAGCCTCCCAAATTGCTGGGATTATAGGCATGAGCCACTGCACCCAGCCAAATACTCAATTTCTAAATGTTTTTTTTTTTTTTTCTCTCTGCTTATTAGTTCTTGATAAAGATTAAAATTTCCCAGAATTATTGTGGATTTGTCTATTTCTCCAGGCAGTTGTGTTAAATTTTGCTACATTTAGGGTGAGGCCATGCTATTAAGTATATTTAAATTGTGACATTATATCTTCCCAATAAATTAGAACTTTATGACATGTCCCTCTTTTTCTCTAATACTTTCTGCCTTAAAGTTTTCTTTGATATAAATATTGTTATATCTGCTTTTCTATGGGTAGTGTTTTCATGGTATCTTTTTCAATCTTTGAAGTTAAAACCATTTTTTATATTGAGAGTTTGTATAGGCTTCTTGCAAGCAACATATAATTTAGTAAGATTTTTATTCAGTCTGGTAAATTCTGACTTTATTTTGCCTAGGTTTTCTTCTAGGGTTTTTATGGTGTTAGGTCTTATGGTTAAGGCTTTATTTGGAATATTTTATCTACTTACATTTAATGTACTCAATGATAAATTTTGGTTTACACCTACCATTTTACTCAGTGCTTTCTATTAGTTCTGTTTCCTTTCTTCTCCTCTATATCCTTTTTTTATATTGAGTATTTTGAAAATTTAATTTTCTTATGTTAGTTTAGATGTCATATATCTCTTTACTATCCTTTAGGAGTTACCCAAGAGGTTACAAAATGTATCCTTGAGTTATCACACATCATTGAGTTATCAATATCAACTTACGCTTTTATCCTCCTCCTAGACAATGCAAGTGCTTAGAACAATTGAATCCATTTAACCCTCTTCTGACTTATATATGACTCTTTTGTTTTATTCCTGTTCTGCTCCTATGATTGCTGTTTCTTATAATTGTTGCTTTATGCAGTCAATAAGCCAATCCACATACCTATCCTTAAATTTATTTCCAACGTGCCAACTGGGATAATTTTTCTTCTGCTTAAAAAGCACCCTTTAATACTTTATTGTGTTGCATATCTCCAAGGGACAAATTTTATTACTTTCATTTTTCTGAGATGTCTTTCATTGTTATTCTTGAAGAATATCTTTACATGAACAATATGTTCGCATAGAATCCTACTCTATTTTGCTATTTCAACATATTGGACATATCATTCCATCATTTTGGCTTTCATTGTTTCTAATGAGAAGTCAACTGTCAGCTTAATTATTGCTCTTCTGAAAGTAATTTATCTTTTTTCTCTTAATGCTTTTAAAGGCTTTTCTTTTTCTTTTTGGCTTTTAGCAGTCTAAGATGTATTTAGGTATGGGTTTCTTTTTTTTATGATAATGCTGTATTATTTTATTTTATTGCATTTGAGGTTTTGGGGTACATGTGAAGAACATGCAAGATAATTGCATAGGTACACACATGGCAGTGTGATTTGCTGCCTTCCTCTCCATCACCTATATCTGGCATTTCTCCCCATGCTATCTCTCCCAAAATCCCCACCCCCCACTGTCCCTCCCCTATTTAACCCCCAACAGACCCCAGTGTGTGATGCTCCCCTCCCTGTGTCCATGTGTTCTCATTGTTCAACACTGACCTATGAGTGAGAACATGTGGTGTTTGATTTTCTGTTCTTGGGTCGGTTTGCTGAGAATGATGGTTTCCAGGTTCATCCATGTCCCTACAAAGGACATGAACTCATCGTTTTTTGATGGCTGCATAGTATTCCACGGTGTATATGTGCCACATTTTCCCCGTCCAGTCTATCATCGATGGGCATTTGGGTTGGTTCCAGGACTTTGCTACTGTAAACAGTGCTGCAATGAACATTCGTATGCATATGTCCTTATAGTAGAACGATTTATAGTCCTTTGGATATATACTCAGTAATGGGATTGTTGGGTCAAATGGAATTTCTATTTCTAGGTCCTTGAGAAATTGCCACACTGTCTTCCACAATGGTTGAACTAATTTACACTCCCACCAACAATGTAAAGTGTTCCTATTTCTCCACATCCTCTCCAGGATCTGTTGTCTCCAGATTTTTTAATGATCGCCATTCTAACTGGCGTGAGGCGGTATCTCAATGTAGTTTTGATTTGCATTTCTCTAATGATCAGTGATGATGAGCATTTTTTCATGTTTGTTGGCCTCATGTATGTCTTCTTTTGTAAAGTGTCTGTTCATATCCTTCACCCCCTTTTGAACGGGCTTATTTGTTTTTTCTTGTAAATCGGTTTTAGTTCTTTGTAGATTCTGGATATCAGCCCATTGTCAGATGGGTAAATTGCAAAAATTTTTTCCCATTCTGTTGGTTGCCGATTCACTCTAATGACTGTTTCTTTTGCTGTGCAGAGGCTGTGGAGTTTGATTAGGTCCTATATGTCTATTTTGGCTTTTGTTGCCAATGCTTTTGGTGTTTTGGTCATGAAGTCCTTGCCTATGCCTATGTCCTGAATGGTTTTGCCTAGATTTTCTTCTAGGTTTTTATGGTGTTAGGTCTTAGGTTTAAGTCTTTAATCCATCTGGAGTTAATTTTAGTGTAAAGTGTCAGGAAGGGGTCCAGTTTCTGCTTTCTGCACATGGCTAGCCAGCTTTCCCAACACCATTTTTAAACAGGGAATCCTTTCCCCATTGATTTTGTCAGGTTTGTCAAAGATCAGATGGTTGTAGATGTGTGGTGTTGCCTCCGAGGCCTCCGTTCTGTTCTATTGGTCTATATCTCTGTTTTGGTACCAGTACCATGCTGTTTTGGTACCAGTACCATGCTGTTTTGATTACTGTAGCCTTGTAGTATAGTTTGAAGTCCGGTAGTGGGATGCCTCCAGCTTTGTTCTTTTTGCTTAGAATTGACTTGGCTATGCGGGCTCTCTGTTGGTTCCATATGAAGTTTAAGGTGGTTTTTTCCAGTTCTGTGAAGAAGGTCATTGGTAGCTTGATGGAGATAGTGTTAAATCTGTAAATTACTCTGGGCCGTATGGCCATTTTTACGATATTGATTCTTGCTACCCACGAACATGGAATGTTTCTCCATCTGTTTGTGTCCTCTCATTTCGTTGAGCAGTGGTTTGTAGCTCTTGAAGAGTTCTTTATGTTCCTTATTAGTTGTATTCCTAGGTATTTCATTCTCCTTGTAGCAAGTGTGAATGGCAGTTGGTTCTTGATTTGGCTCTCTTTAAGTCTGTTACTGGTGTATAGGAATGCTTGTGATTTTTGCACATTGATTTTGTATCCTGAGACTTTGCTGAAGTTGCTTATCAGTTTCAGGAGATTTTGGGCTGAGATGATGGGGTCTTTTAGATATACAATCATGTTGTCTGCAAATAGAGACAATTTGACTTCCACCTTTCCTATTTGAATACCCTTTATTTATTTTTCTCACCTGATTGTTCTGGCTAGAACTTCCAATACTATATTGAATAGGAGTGCTGAGAGACGGCATCCTTGTTGAGTGCCAGATTTGAAAGGGAATGCTTCCAGTTTTTGCCCATTCAGTAAGATATTGGCTGTTGGTGTGTTGTAAATAGCTTTTATTATTTTGAGATACATTCCATCAATACCTAGTTTATTGAGGGTTTTTAGCATAAAGAGCTGTTGAATTTTGTCAAAGGCCTTCTCTGCATCAATTGAGATAATCATGTGGTTTTTGTCTTTGGTTCTGTTTATGTGGTGAATTACATTTATAGACGTGTAAGTCGAACCAGCCTTGCATCCCCGCGATGAAGCGTACCTGTTCATGGTGGATAAGCTTTTTTTTTTTTTTTTTTAAATATATATACTTTTTTTTTTAAATATACTTTTTATTGCATTTTAGGTTTTGGGGTACATGTGAAGAACATGCAAACATGCAAGATTGTTACATAGGTACACACATGGCAGTGTGATTTGCTGCCTTCCTCCCCATC
>PVKV010039873.1:0-12700 GCA_004027835.1 Alouatta palliata | reverse complement strand
AAAAAAAAGCAAGTATACAAGTCGTAAAATGGGGCAATATTTATACAGGCAAACAAACACAAAAATAATTATACTGGCTATAGACATACGGCTTATTCATATCTAACTTCTGTCCAAACATTACTTTAATTTGTAAAGAGCTGAATACTGGCATATAAAATTTTAATACAGAAATAAAAATGAAAACACAATTAATTAATGTGACATAGCCTGCTCTAAAATGAGACATAGGAATGTAAAATGGCAGAACAAAATCTAACAAAAAAATTAACAAAAAAATGGAATAAACATAATGCCCTACCAAAAAATTATTCTAGATAGCTACAGCTTTCCACTATGACTGCACATTCATAAACAGCACATATTTTGGTGGCGTTTTTTATTTCAACTTTTACTTTAGGTTCAGAGGCTACATGCATAGGTTTTTCACATGGCTATATTATGTACTTCTAAGCTTTGGGGTACTAATACTACTCAGGTAGTGAGTTCAGTACCCAATAGGTTGCTTTTTAGTCCTTGTCTTCTTCTCTTCCTTCCTCCTCTAGTGGTCCCTAGTGTCTATTGTTTTCTTCTTTATATGTATGTATGCCCAGTATTTAGCTCTCACTTATAAGAAAGAATATGCATTTGGTTTTCTGTTTCTGCATTAATTTACTTAAGATAATGGACTCCAGCTGCGTCAACATTGCTACAAAGAACATAATTTTGTCCTGTTTTTATGGCTATATAGTATTTCATAGATATGTGGTATCTATGTGTATAGATACCACATTTTCTTTATCCAATCCACCATTATTGTGCACCTATGTTGATTCCATGTCTTTGCTATTGAAGCCCATGAAGTTTGAATCATTAGTGTATAATGAAAGCAATACTGTTTCATAGAAAATGCATTAATATCATTCATAAATACTTTTATGAGAAAATTAGAAGCAAGCAGTTAAATAGTAGTGAATTATCTTCTATATTATATCATTATTATTTTGCTGCTATTTTTACACCAAATGTAAAGGTTATAATGCAACCTTTAGAAACAAAGCAAAGTAGTACATTTCTAAATAATATGAACAACATAAATATTAAACAATATGGTATAAAACACTAACATACAAAATGAACAATTAAAAACAGATGTATATAATCATTTACATCATATAATTTGAGAAAAGTGAAAATGCTAATAACTTTATATTCAGTAAACAAACATATAAAAAGATTTTAACGAAAGTGAGGTGCCTATTAATTATATAATTCACTTTTTATATAACATATACACTCAAGCACATTACCTCAAAATTTGTGAAATTACAGGTAAAGTTGGCATACAGTGAATCAGAAAGTAAAAGCAACAAAATATAGGACATAGTCCTATTAATCTTCATAGAAAAGAAGATAAAAATTATAGTATAGTTATGAAAAAATAGGTAATGATTGGGAGTTTACTATATGCTGGACAGGGATGTAAGTAACCTATGATATTAGTGTTTTTAAGAAATCTATGAAGTGAGTAAATAAAATCAACTATTCAACTATAGAGCTGTCATACAGCATTTAAATTTCTATGCTTCTATGCTTAGTTCCTACTAAGAAAAAAAATACTTTTAAAGTGAAGCAGATGTTTAGATTTTCTTGTACTCAATTAGATTCTTTGTGCTCTGATGAAAGTTCTCAGTCTCATTTTCTCCATGATCACCTGACTGGAAATTATAAAGCAGAGAACAAATGACATTTGTTCCTGGTACTTCTGGAATCTCTTAACCAAATTCCAATGTTTCACCCACTCCTCTCACAGATATCTAATGAAGGGCACAAAAAGATCTTTTAAAATAGCTAAACACAGTGGTCTCCAAAAACGTGTGAAAAATTTCCCAGATACCTTGAAGTAATGGAAGAGCATTAAGATTATATGGGTATTCACAGCGTAATAAAAGGAGTTTGCCTCTCACTGTGAATGCATCAACAAATTATTGAATGAACAGAAGACAGAGAATTTAAGAGCATAGTAAGCATACATCAGAAAAATTTTCTCCATCACAGTAAGAGAAATAAACCTAGGCTTTTCAATAATCAATTCCATTGGAACACAGCATTCCAATCCATATTTTTTTTTTTTTTTTTTTTTTTTTGAGACAGAATTTTGGTCTTGTTGCCCAGGCTGGAGTGCAATGGCGCAATCTCGGCTCACCGCAACCTCCGCCTCCTGGGTTCAAGCAATTCTACTGCCTCTCAGCCTCCTGAGTAACTGGGACTACAGGCGCACGCCACCACGCCCAGCTAATTTTTGTATTTTTAGTAGAGACGGGGTTTCACCACGTTGACCAGGATGGTCTTGATCTCTTGACCTCGTGATCCACCCGCCTCAGCCTCCCAAAGTGCTGGGATTACAGGCGTGAGCCACCGCGCCCGGCCTTCCAATCCATATTTTAAACTCTGGTTTTCTCCTTCACTTTTGGAGTTTTCACATGTGTTATCTGATAAATCATTCATACTGAGGGTATGGCTATTCTTTCCCCTCTTCACACCTTCCTGGAATTTTTCTATGCTGCAGAAGGTAACCAGGTCTAGCTTACAGACTGTCCAACACAACCAACACAATGATAAAGTAATGCTGAGAAGAAAGGCGAATGCTTGTCACCATACTAGAAGAACTGCAATGCCAAAGTCAACTAAGGAAGCAAAAGATTATAGAATCTGAAAAGAAAATGAGAAGAAAATCTCTTTAACTTAGAAATAATATATAAAAGTAAAAAGACACAACTGAGAACATGTTTGTGAAACACTAAAAATTTATAGCCTAGATGATTGCTATAGCCAGTCTTCAAGCAAGATTTTTGATATTAGATTAGACAGCTGTTTATTACTTTGCAAATTTCATCAAAGGATCTCAAGACGTAAGAAAAAAGGCAGAAAACATACTCCACTTGAAGAAACAAAATAAATCTCCAGAACTTCTTAAGAAAAGAAGATCTGTACAACTATCTGAAAAAGATGTCAAAATAATGATACTAAAGATATTCTACAGCAAAAAGAAAACAAAGAAAACAGAATAAGAAAAATTACGCATAAAAAAATCAGTGAACAAAAAGATAAAAACTATAAAAAACAGTAGAAATTGTAAAACTGAAAAAACATAATTGATGAAAAATTACTAGAGAAACAACAGACTAAATGAACCAGAAAAAATAAATCAGAAAACAAAATAAATATTATTTATAAATGTTGAGGAATTAAAAAAAAACAAAAATTAATTTGAGAAACCTGGACACGGAATATGAAACTTACGGGATACTATCAAGTAGACCAATATTGTCATTAAAAAATCTTTGAAGAAGGAAGAGAAAAAGTAGTAGAGACGTTACCTGAAGAGAAAAAGGACTCACTAAGAACGTCCCAATTTCAAAGTGATGAAAAAAATACTATTAATCAGAGATACTTAATCAGTGACAAATTTACTTTAAAAATTAGAAAAAAAAAAAAAATGGGTGCTGCAGCTCACACCTGTAATCCTAGCATTTTGGGAGGCCAAGGTGGGCAGATCACAAGGTCACGAGTTTGAGACCAGCCTAACCCAAATGGTGAAACCCCGTCTCTACTAAAAATACAAAATTTAGCCAGGCATGGCGGTGCATGCCTGTAATCCCAGCTACTCGGGAGGCTGAGGCAGGAAAATCACTTAAACCCAGGAGGCAGAGGTTGCAGTGAGCCGAGATTCACCACTGCACTCCAGCCTGGGCAACAGTGTAATACTCCATCTCAAGAAAAAGAAAAAATAAAGACTTTCTAAAATAAAAAAAAGAAAAAACTAAGGGCATTTATTACCCCTAGAAAAGTCTTACAAGAAATACTACATGGAGTCCATTATGTTGGCAGACATGGTGGTTCACACTTGTAATCTTAGAAACTTGGTGGGCTGATGCAGAAAAATCACTTCAAGCCAGCAGTTTGAGATCAGCCTGGGTGATATGCTGAGACCCCTTCTTGAAGAAGAGATCTTTATAATAATTTTGTTTTTCAAGTAGAGCGTTTTTAAAACTTGCTAAAGCCAAAGTCTGATTGGAGTCATTTTGAGACGGCAGACCTTCATTTATGTGACAAACTTGAGAACCCTCGGTCTTGGCTAAAGAACAAAAAATGATTCACCTATCTTGGTGCCACTTAAAATTCTGCAGTGACTGTAATTAGCTCCTTCCAGCCATGGTCTAGCAATGGTACCTGCACAGGTGGAGATCTGGAGGGAGATGCCTATTTGGAATTATAGAGGTAGGCCTGCAGACCTTGGTTTTTACTGTGGTCTCTGAAACAATTCAGTAATTCAGTTTCTGCACTTTTAGCCGTAGTCTGTGGCCAGTTTTGCACACCTAGAAGCTCACAGAGTGACCTACAAAAAACCTGCCAGGTATTCAGTAAGCTCACACTCAACCACACACCTCATATTAGGTCCACCACATGTTAACCCAACTGCCGCTTGCCCTGCAAATCAAAGTCCTGAATGCGATCCAGTCTGCCAAGAAATACGACAAGATTAACAACTATCCAGGCTATGGGTAACTACACACTAAAGACAAACTCCACTGCAGACCAAAAACAGCCATGTGACCTATGTACAACCCCTCTCTGCTGCAAATCCAGAAGAGATCCTATTAGCCAATCAAAAGGTGATCTTACCTGCTGGAACCAGTCTATAAAATTGGAAGAGGTGTTTGCTCCATCAGTTGCACAAAAACCAATACAGGGGTACATTTTGTTTATTTTTAATGATTCTGTTTTAACATAGTACTGGTAGTCCTAGGCAGAACAATTAGGCAAGAAATTTTTTGAAAAGACATCCAGCCAGATGCAGTGGGTCATGTCTGTAAATCCCAGCACTTTAGGAGACTGAGGTGGAAGGATCGAACTTAATAATTTGAGGATTACCTGGGCTATTTAGTGAGATCTCATCTCTACAAAACTTTAAAATACTAGCCAGGTGTGGAAAATGGACACCTGTACTGTGAGATACTTGGGAGGCTAAGATTGGAGAACTGCTTGAGCCCAAGGGCTAAGGCTGTATTAATCCACGATTACACCACTGCACTCTAGTCTGAGTGGCAGAATGAGACCCTGTCTCAATGGAAAAAAGGAGGAAAAAAAAGCATCCAAACTGAAAAGAAAGCTGTAAAAATGTCAGTTTTTAGATGGCATTATATTACACATAGAAAACCATGAATAGAACACCAAAAGACTGTTTCAGCTAATAAACACACTTGGTAAATTAGAGAAATATAAAATTAACATACAAATCATTTGTATTTCCATACAATAACAACAAACTGCCAAATAAAAAAGTAAAAATAATAATCTCATTGAAATAGCATCAAAACAATAAATTTCTTGGCAATATATTTAACCAGGGTGAAAAATCTTTATATTGAAATATTTAAGATGTTAATATAAAATTTGAAGATTACACAAATAAATACAAAAATATTTCATGTTTATGGATTAAGAAGATAAATATTGTTAAAGTGTCAAATTATTTAAAGTAATCTACAGACTCAATACATGCCCTATCAAAATTCCGGTAACATTTTTTAAAGTAATAGAATATGCAATCTTGAAATTTATATGAAACTTCAAGAGACTTGATTTGAATAGCCAAGGCAGTTTTAGGAATAAGAACAAACCAGGGGGTATTATACTTTTTCATTTCAAACTACATTTGAAGACTACTGCAAAAAAAAAATAGGATGGTCTGTGCATACCAATGCATACCATAATCAATGGAACAGAATGCAGAGCCCAGAAACAAATCCATCTATATAAGATCAACTTATCTTTAACAGTAAAGCACTGAGAATATGCGATGCAGAAAATATAGTCTCTTCCATACTTGCTTCTGGGAAAACTGAATACCCACATGGAAAAAAATAAAATTAGACCATTTTTCTGACACTATATTTGAAAATTAACTAAATATAAAATAAAGACTCTAATGTAAGATATAAATCCCCAAAATTTTTTGAAGAAAACACATGAAGAAACCTTAATATTGGTCTGGAAAATTAATTTCTGGATGCAACAGCAAAAGTGAAATTAAAGCAAATACAAATGAGTTGGACTGCATCAAACTAAAAAGCTTCTGCACAACCAAGAGAAAAATAAAATAAGAAAACTGTATCTGGTAAGTTGTTAGTATCCAAAATATTTAAGAAATTCATATGAATCAAAGGCAAAAATTATAATAATACTTGTAATAACAAGATTGAAAAATAAGCCAACGACTAAATAGATGATTTTCAATGAAAACATACAATTGGCCAACAGGCATACAGAAAGGTGCTCAGTATCACCAATCTGGCAGTTGCAAATTAAACCCACGGTGAGCTATTACTTCACACAAATTAGAACCACTACTATCAAAAATAAAAGTTATAACAAGTATTAACAAGTATATTTTTTAAAAATGCTGTACACTCCTGGTGACTTGCAATGTTTTAGTGTCATGATGAAAACCACTATAAAGGTTCTTTAAAAAAATTTAACAGTACTACTATACAATCCAGCTATCTCATTTCTGCATATACAATAAATTTAGTATCTCAAATAAACATCTGCGCCTCCATGGTCCTTGAATTATTATTAACAATTGCCAAGATATGAAACAAACCTAAAATGTTTGTGGATACTGAGTAAAGAAAACATGATATATACACTAAATAGAATATTATTCGTCCTTAAAAAATAATAAAACCTTGCCATTTTGACAACATGTATGGACCCAGATAACATTATGCTAAGTGAAATGTGCCAGACACAGAAAGACAAATACTATATGATCTACTTTTATGGAAAATACAAAAGTGTTGAACTCCTGGAAGCAGAGAGTATAAAAATGGGTAGTAGGGCCTGGCTGGAGGCAGGGAAAATGAGAGGTGTTGTTCAAATGGTACGAATTACTAATTATAAAACAAGTTATTGTGACCTAATGTACAGCTTTATCACTATAGTTTATGTATTCTGAAAATCTGCTTACAGATCTTATTTGTTCTCACTACACAAAAGGTAACTATGTAAGGTGATAGATATGTTTGTTCATTAATTTGATTGTATTAACCATCTCACTATGTATATGCATATAAAATCAATCCATTGTGTACAATACAGGTATTCAGTTCTTATTTGTGAAAAGATCCACGTTACAAATATGCACATATATACACGTGTACATATATGTACTTGCATGTATACACACACACGTATATGAATGACACAGTCCCAGTAAGCCTCATCCAAAAAGAATATTGTAAAATTACAGTCATTTAAAAATAAAGTTAAAATTGAGAGTTTAATATATGATCAGCAATATTTTAAGCTCCTCAATGGCACAGTCTGTTTGATAAATGTCTGAAGCTGATACACTGAGCTATATTACAGTTGAGGCATTTTGGACACACAGTTTAATTTACAAATATTAGTTTATATAAAAAGTATAACATTTTCAAGTAACATAATTTTACACTTTCTTATATTTAGGGAGATGCTTAGTGTTTTGTCAAATTATTGATTATAAATGTCTATAAAATCCCATTTGAAACCCCTGTAGGATAGAAAATTATAAAGCAGAAACATTCACCTTTTTGTGGTGTTCCTGGGATCTCTGAACCAAATCCAAATATCACCAAAACTCTCATATTTTAGACATTATCCAAAAACAATCTTAAAAATTGTTTAACATAGTTTCTCAAAATACAGATATTACTATTTCTTTTAAAGCAATGGAAGGACATTCAGATCACACATTCTTTTAAGTTATGAGTAAAACTATCACTAGAAACTAAAAAACAAACAAGCAAACAAACAGAAACCGTAACTGAAGGGAAGTACAGTGCTTAGAAAGTTAATGACAATGAGACAAAAGATGCCCTGATGTGAAAGCAAGAGAAAGAAATGCAGGTTACTCAGAAGCTATTTCACTGGTGGAGAGCCTCTCAAACCATGTTTCAAAGTCTGACTCCCTCCTTGACACAGGGAACTCTCATTTGCGTCATTCACCTCATTCGCTCCCACTTACCTGGGTATTTGGCTACCGCTTCCTGTCTCTTCACATTCCATGGCTCTTTTTCTTGCTCCAGATGGGTGATCAAGTCTGGCTTGGAGACAGCAAGACCTATTTTATTAAAAAAAAAGAACATGACTCTTGCTAGAGCAGTCTAATTACCAATCTAGTACTGTGCTCAGTATAGAAGAATATTATAGAAGATTCTAGAAAGTTAATCTCAATATACTTCTTCCTAATAGGAACTTTAGAATATTTAGAAAGTATTTTGAAATTTTGGGTTCATAGCTCTACTACCCAGTAACACTTAATGACAAATTGGTGGTGAAATTTGTTTCTAAGGTGTGGGCAACAATACTTTATGCCACTAAATTTCTGGTATTACCACTAATGTACACTGAAGTATACAGATCAGCTCAAAAATGGGCAAGATTATTGTTAAGATGAAACATCTTGAAAAATTTATCTTCTACCTCAACAGATACCTGTTTTCTTTCTTTTTCTCTTAAGTAGTATTCTGAAACTCATTCATGCAAAGCAGAAACCCCCAGAAAACAGAAGAAAACAAATTGTGTGGAATGTGAATTGTATATTGAATTATTCTCACCCAGGAACACCAGGTTTCTGTAGTTCTCTAACATCACATCCCTATACAAATGCTGCTGGGCAGAATCAAGGCATTCCCACTCTTCTGGACAGAGTTCTATGGTCACATCCCTGAACGTCAACACTCCCTGAAAAACATAACATATTTAGCAAGTGGTCATAGAAAGAATTCTCGATTTTACATTATGTAAAAAGACAGTAAAGAGAACTGGTTCTGATTTATGTGAGTGACTGGAATTATCCAATAAGATAGTTTCTTTCTTTCTTTCTTTCTTTCTTTTGAGACAGAATTTTGGTCTTGTTGCCCAGGCTGGAGTGCAATGGCATGATCTCAGCTCACTGCAACCTCTGCCTCCTGGGTTCAAGTGATTTTCCTGCCTCAGCCTCCCGACTAGCTGGGAGTACAGGCATGCACCACCACACCTGGCTAATTTTGTATTTTTATTAGAGATGGGGTTTTACTATGTTGGTCTGGCTAGTCTTGAAATTCTGATCTCCACCTTGGCCTCCCAAAGCGCTGGGATTACAGGTGTGAACCACCATGCCCAGCCCAATAAGATACTAGCAGAGAAATATTCTCTAACGTATTCTTTAGCTCTGATACATAACATCCACAAAACCAGCACATATACAAGTACTTTTCTTGATAGTATAGTATAAAATAAAGGGCACCAACACAGATATGTACATTTTTGAATGCTGTATTTATATAATACAAGATAGGTTGTCTATAGTTAATTAATGGAAACTTCATTGTTATTTAGAAACATACTTCTCAAATCTTATTGAGTACAACAATGAACAGGCACTCTTGTTAAAATGCAGACTTTGACTCTGGAGATTTAGAAAGAAGCTTGAGTTTCCGAATTGCTAACAAGTTTGCCAGTGGTGTCATTGCTTCTGGTCCAAGGAGAATATTTTGTCAAAAATCTAGTAAGTGGCATAGCCTAAGTTTTCAGTTTACTGGACCAGTTAAAAAAAGATGAGAGTCTTTATTTTTTATAGCAAGATATATGCCAAGAGAATCTAAGAAGAAAGAAGAGCTATCAGATTAAATTTGGTTTTTTTTTCATATTAGTTGATAAATCTCCCAAGGTATTTATTAATAAAAAGAAAAATAATTAACTATAGAGTGGAAAAAAAAATCTGTCAGAGAGCATGTTCAGCAAGTGAATACAATTCACATCACTATAATAAAAGAAATCTGTGTCACGTGCTGATTCACACAGGATACAACACTACTGTGCTATTACTATCCCAAAAAGAGTCAACGTAGTCTCAGTCTAGTCATAAAGAAACATCGGGTTTAAGCAAAGTTTAAGTTAAAAATATTTCTCATGTTCTGTAATCTCTAGTGGTATCTAGAAATAAGTTTATTTTTAGCATCCTAGAGAGGCGGCCTCTTCTAATTATTATTATTATTATTTTTTTTGAGATGGAGTCTCACTCTGTCATCCAGGCTAGAGTGCAATGGCGCGATCTTGGCTCACTGCAACTTCTGCCTCCTGAGTTCAAAAGATTCTCCTACCTCAGCCTCCTGAGTAGCTGGGATTACAGGCACCCACCATCACGACTGGCTAATTTTTGTATTTTTGTAGAGATGAGGTTTCACCATATTGGTCAGGTTGGTCTTGAACTCCTGATCGCAGGTGATCCGCCCACCTCAGCCTCCCAAAGTGCTAGGATTACAGGTGTGAGTCACCACGCCTGGCCTCCAATTATATCTTATTCAGCTCTATTTGAGTTTTCCTGGGCTTTAAAGGCCATTCTCATTAAAGTCGTATTTTTATAATTTGCTTTGCTTAGAGGTAATGGAAACTAAACAGCATATTGTCTCTTTCCTCACTAATATCCAAGGACCTGATCCCATTTCTAACAGGGATTTTGGGCATCCACAGCTTCTCATTTTCAGTAGCCTCAAAAGAAACATTTGTAATGTTGCAGGTTCATAAATTCATGGTGACAACTTTTCTTGGCTTATTAGGCACTGGGATGTAGAGTATGAAGAGAAGGCTCTAATATACAAAAAGAAGTATTTCTCAGAGCCCCTTATCATAAGAAAAAAAAGAGGAGAAAATAGTTGAAACAAACTGATTAGGCAGGAACATCACAAGTAGAGAAGTAAACTTTTGCAAGTTCTTCACACATGACATTTCAGAAGTAAAAGTAGACACCACCCCTGGCCTGAGACACATTCACCTCAGAATAAGCCAGTTCTTCGTTTTTTCCCTCCTTCTGTGTAATACCTTGCCATGTGTGATAATCTTCACAAATTACACCTGCCTCTTGAAAGTATGGCTTTGAAGCATCAGCAGAAATCCTTCCCCTATATCACCAAACCCAAAGGCAGAAGGACTGAGAATTGCAGATCAAGTCTACCTACCTTTTTCTATCCTTTATCACAGGAGCAGTTCACAAACAATAAACTGTTATAAAACCCAAGATTGAGCTAGCCAACACTTAGATGTTCTTCTCTGCCAGAGACGCCAGGAATTTCTTCTGCAGCAATGGGAATATGGACCACCCTGACCAGCCCTTCACAGATGTGAGCCACCAAGCTCACCATTGCAGAAATGAAATTGAAGAAGAATAAAGGCCACTACAGCAGGCTTCCTGTCTTGATCCACGGGCCTGGGAAGGATGCATGATTATGCTGACCCCAAAGGTCTCCAGGAGAGACTGCCCAGTTCCACATGCACCTATTGGTTCTGTTCTCCTATCTTTCTTCACTAAGAGAAGCTGTCCCATGTGGAGGTCAACAGCACTGCCAGACAGATGTGGATTTGAGTTCTGCCCCAACACTAGAATGCTGTGCAACCCTGGGGCCTGCAATGGAGAGTAAAAGAGGAGGCTCCACCAGAGGTAACACCAGGGGAGCTGGGTCCTGGAGGGAATGAGGGGCACACAGGTAGGAAAGGGTTCCAGGAGGGTGGTGTGCAGCCACGTAGAGGACAGGTGGGGTGGAACTGGAACAGGGCCCAGGTGGAAGGGAAGCTAATCCCAGCCCTTCCTCCTGAAAATGCTGCTTAAGAGCAAAAGCAACCCCTGCGTTCAAGCAGCCCTCCCAGCTGCTGACCTGTGTCCCCTGATCACTTCTCCCAAGAATCTCAAAATACAGTCCCGTCCTGTTCCATCTGCTTCCTCTCTTGGACCCATCAGCGGTCTCCCTGGAGAGCATGGGAGAGCAGTCACCGGAGACTTAGGGAACAGAAAGGGGCTCAAGGACTCAGCAGTAAGTGCCTCCTGTGTGGAAGGAGTACCCACCACCTCACAGGAGGGCCAACTTCCTGCAGTCTCCTAACTTTGCAAATTGTACCTGAGCCTTCCCAGCATTTCTCTGCCACATCACTCTTCAATTCCAATGTCTGCCATCTTCTGTGGCCTAGCCTGCCATCCCCTAATGGAGCATGCTGCCCGGGACTCAGGTCGGGATGGGTCTGGTCTCCTGCTGGTTTGGTCCTTGCCATGGTGGTGGGTCCCTGCCGAGGACTCTAAGATCCTTCGCACTGGGCCAGGTCAGCAGTGCGCCACCTTCCTACTCATAGCTGAAGGTGGCAGCGTCAGCCTCCCAGCACACTGTTCTTTTCCTGGCCCCTCTAAACATCTGGCACCCCTTGAGACTCCCAGATCCCACAGTGAGCAGAAAGATGACTGCTGCCACCACAGAGCAACACAGTCTGGTCTGGGCACCAACGTCAGTGAGCTGGCACACGTACCAGCACCAAAGGGCAAACCCCTAGGCAGGGGTAGCAAGGACTAGGATAGGGACCAGATCTCAGTCCTGATGGGAGGCTAGCTTCCACCCAAGGCTCCAAGCCCCCTCCTTGCCCCGCACATGTCTCTGCAGCGCCTGGCCCAGTCTTCTCACAAATGGCCCTGCCTTCACCCACTTCTCTACTGCACCACACCCAGGGCCACTCCTCTGTTCAGAAAGGCTCTCTGCGGTGTGCAATGTAGGCTAAGGTCCCAGCCATTGGCCCAGTTCTGAGAGTGGTCCCTGGCCATCTCCTCCCTTGCTGGGCTGCAGGATTTCACTACACACACACACACACACACACA
>PVKV010039872.1:0-12698 GCA_004027835.1 Alouatta palliata | reverse complement strand
AAGCAATTCTCCTGCCTCAGCCTCCCGAGTAGCTGGGACTACAGGCACGTGCCACCATGCCCAGCTAATTTTTGTATTTTTAGTAGAGACGGGGTTTCACCATGTTGACCAGGATGGTCTCGATCTCTTGACCTCGTGATCCACCCGCCTCGGCCTCCCAAAGTGCTGGGATTACAGGCGTGAACCACCGCGCCCGGCCCACTATCATCACTATTAATATCAACTTGCTCTACCTCGTAACATCCATTTTTTTTTTTTTTGAGACAGTCTCGTTCCGTTGCCAGGCGCCAGACTGGAGTGCAGTGCCGCAATCTCGGCTCACTGCAACCTCCGCCTCCTGGGTTCGAGCAATTCTCCTGCCTCAGCCTCCTGAGCAGCTGGGACTACAGGTGCGCGCCACCACGCCCAGCTAATTTTTTGTATTTTTAGTAGAGACGACGTTTCACCATGTTGGCCAGGACGGTCTCAATCTCCTGACCTCGTGATCCGCCCGCCTCGGCCTCCCAACGTGCTGGGATTACAGGCGTGAGCCACCGCGCCCGGCCAACCTCCATCTTTATTTCAAAACCTCAGCAAGAATTTAGGCTGGAATTTGAGAGCCTAACAATTTACTATTTGTTGGTATAGTCTTAGCTCATTACTCTCAATATAATAATGAATATAAAATGAATGGAGAATCCAAAGCCTACAACCTACTACGTCACCCTGGGCATGTAACCGGGCATGTGGGTTGCCTTACCCACGTGGGGCAAAGGAGTAAAAAAAGATTTCTACGCCCTATGAAAGATCTACTGAATCATAACCCTTAGAAGGTGAGCCTAAGAATCTGCACTTTTCATAAGCATACCCACGTGCTGCTTATGTACCTTAAAGCCTGACGAACACTGCCATAAAAATTTCCTTTAATCATAACCATGATTTCATGATTCCAAACATTACCAAAATCTACCTAGAAAACCTCAGCGAAACAGAATTCGGTTACAATTGCAAAAGCAGCTCTTGAGACGGTACCTAGTCTATGATACATGACTCACACTTAACTCATAAAAATACTTACGGCATCAGCCTCTTTATTCATTTCAAACCCTCAAACAAAATGAAGTAAAAAAACTGACTCTCAAAAAACAAACTGATATATACAGTTTTAATTATCTTACGACTTTAATAAGGGAAAGCTGATGGGTCTATTATCTAGCAGCTATCAAAGAAGAAAACATATACACTGACTAGTATAAATATATCATGATTTTGAACACTTGCAAGCCAATCTTAGTGGTCCGTGCTCAAACGAATCCCTCAAAAATACAGACAGTTTTATATCCATATCCACCGCACACTAAAACCTTGCAGCAGCATCTCTTAAGAAATCAATCAAGAGTCCTTGGAACTACTTTAACCTAAAGAAAATTAACCTGAAGTCAAATGTTACTTCACATGCTATATAATTAGTGCAAAGACATATTTATTTTGGTTCTGTTTGTTGAAAGCATTCTTTACTCATTAGCCTCCAGGTACATCCACATCAAAGGGAAGACACTCAGTATATGCTACACTGGGAAAAATTACAAGGTGGAAACTAACATTGCTGGTCAAAAAACTTTCCATCTGCAATAAAATTTAGAGCCCAGAGGGTTTGTTCATACTGCAGGACCAAGCCCTGCAACATGACTCCCAAACCAGTTAGAATCTAGACAGTTCTGAAAGGAGAAAGGGCAAACTGAACCGTACGCACTCCAATTTAGTTTCAGGACTAAAGATCAGAACGGAGTCTTACTAAGCCGACTTTAAAAGAAACAAAAAGAAGCTGATGCTCTTACTTGTGTCCAAGTTTGTATGCCCTGAAATCTCAAAGTTACTCTGTTCTTTCACATCTCTATCAGTTGTCCAAACAACTGAAAAATAGGAAAATTGTTGTAAAAACAATTTATAAACACAATAGAAAAATCTAAAATACGGAAAACTCTTAAATAGCAATTATCAAGGTCCAAACATTCACCTACGTCTTGATACAAACTATATCCACACAATGATAATCCACCTATCCCTAATTCTAACCCTACCTGGCTCTTAATCAACATGCAAAGCTTTCCTGGGGACAACACACATTAACTTTAAGAACTTGGATGACAGACAAAAGCTCGAAGGAGTATTGCCTAAAAAATGCTTTAGGAAAATTCGCATCAACCTAACCAAGATGGAGACAAGTAGCAAGTACAGATATCCCTGGAGAACCACATCCTATGTGGTTACTGACTTCCCCTCACTTGAAACCCTAAAGAGAAGGTACAGACTACGAAAGAAAGAAAGAAAATCGAAAGACACTGAATAGTTGAGGTCTCACAGAATTTACCACTAGCTTAGCTTTGGGTTGTAATTATCACTCCCCTATAGTACCAAAGAAGGTTCAGAGAATTTGAAAATCAAAATACATATAGTTGGAAGGGTGAGAAACCAATGCCAGGAAGATTTCTGATCATCACAACCTTCCAAAGATGTCTTCTGGGCAGAATATTCTTTTCCCCTGCCCACTAAAAGAGAGGAACTTCTCTACTTACCACCAAGGATGTGCCAAAAGTAATGTTTTTTCTCTAGAAGGCAAAGATTGCCCAGCATCCGACTCTGGAACCTAAGCCTAGGGCAAGTCCTTCTACCTTCCCTATGGAATCATCTGAGATCTCCTTTACAGTTTACATCTGGGCTCTTCTGCAGAAGCCACAATAAAGGCAGGAAGCCACTATGTATGTTGGGATGTGTGTGTGCAGCTGCAAAGACAGATCACGTCAACTATAGTCTCCTGCAGAATTATTCATTTTGATTTAGTTCCTTTAGATCCTGTGAAGAGTAAATAATTTAGAACTTTATCATAAATTTATAATTGTAAATGCTTTCGTTTTAAATTTAAAAAGAAGCAGCTGAGTCCAAAGTTAACTTCCAGAGGGAAAGGAAAATGTCAATTCCAAGACCACCTATTGGAAGAAACATCAGCCACAAATGTTTAGTTATCTAGAAAGAAAATAATTAGGTGCCCAAGCATAAGAAATCTGAAAATCACTGTTGTAATCCCAGCACTTTGGGAGGCCCAGGCGGGCAGATCACCTGAGGTCAGGAGTTTGAGCCCAGCCTGGCCAACATGGTGAAACCCAGTCTCTACTAAAAATACAAAATTAGCCGGGCATGGTGGCACATGCCTGTAATGCCAGCTACTCAGGAGGCTGAAGCAGGAGAATCGCTTGAACCCAGGAGGCGGAGGTTGTAGTGAGCCGAGATCACCGAGATCAGGCCACTGCATTCCAGCCTGGGGGACAAGAGCAAAACTCTGTCTCAAAAAAAAAAAAGAATATATTGTCAGAGAATACTAGGAAACAGTATGTGGGACATTAATGAAATAAGAAAGCAGCCGGGCACGGTGGCTCACGCCTGTAATCCCAGCACTTTGGGAGGCCGAGGCGGGTGGATCACGAGGTCAAGAGATCGAGACCATCCTGGTCAACATGGTGAAACCCCGTCTCTACCAAAAATACAAAAATTAGCTGGGCATGGTGGCACGTGCCTGTAGTCCCAGCTGCTCGGGAGGCTGAGGCAGAAGAATTGCTTTAACCCAGGAGGCGGAGGTTGCGGTGAGCCGAGGTCGTGCCATTGCACTCCAGCCTGGGTAACAAGAGTGAAACTCCGTCTCAAAAAAAAAAAAAAAAGAAAGAAAGAAGAAAGCATCTATTTACAGAAAGGACAGAAGAAAGGTATACTATCTCCAAACACTTAGGCAAATAGTTGCCTAAGTGAGCAACTATTTCTTCTTCTTCTTTTTTTTAATCAGCTTTCCCAGGCTAAAACCAACTATTTCTTGAGGTGGAAGAGATGAGGAAACAGAATGAGTGGATACCATAGAGTAAGAATGTCAAGAATAACGGCAGGGAGCACAAGATGAGTAAGAAGAAACGGACTTCTTTGTAAGGCAGATTTTCAAGAGATTATCCCATTTGCAAACCTACTGTTTTACAAGAGGCAACTGAAGGTTGTGGAAATTACAATTAAAATAAAATTTGTAAAAACAGAAAGATTTCACGTGGGCAAATCAAAACATGGAGGAAGAGAGTAAAAGTGTAAAAAAGGAATGCCAAATGTAGATTCAGTAAGGAGAAGAAACACAGCACGGAAGACCGCTGAGGAGAACGGAGACGATGCGAGCACACGCCACCTGCAAGTCAACCTGCAATCACTATCTGAATTTCAATGCAAAGCACAAAAACGCAAATGTAACACCTAGATTAGGGTAGTGGAGGAGGTGTGCACAGAGACTGCAAGCCAGACAAGGCAGCATCCTGCAAGAGCGTGGAGGGATGTGGTGGGGAAGCAGTATGAAGGGGGAGGGACTGCAGCAGGGGAGAGAGGGTGGGCTGCAGCAGCAGAAGGCGCCTTAAAAAACAGAAGAAAGGAGAAGTAGCCCAGGGGAGAGAAAGACCAGGACAAAGTCAAGTGTGGGATCACAGGAGGTCAGAGCAGAAGAGGCAGCAGAGAGAGGCAAGCCCCAAAAAAGCAGAGCGGCCAAACACTCAAAAGGGAGGGCTCTACCAGAAACCTGACTAGAAGGAGGCGTGAGGATAGAGCACGAGTGAAGGCTGGGGGCCAGGGCAGGGATGCTGTCAGAGGGCTGTGCTGATGGAGACACTAGATTCCAAATCAGGGTGTGATACAGTGCCAACCCAGAAGAGAAACTACAGTGTCAAATTCCACGCCCCCCACCCCAAAGGCATGCAAGGGTCAGAAAGCAAGGTAAACTCTCGGAGTAGGAATACAAAAAGGAGAGGAGGAAAGGGGCACACGGTGGGATGGAAAAATGTAGGGGAAGCTTAACCACAAGGAGAGGACACCTAAGGAAAGGAACAGCAGTGGAGTGGGGAGGGAAGATGTTTCCGGAGGAAAAGCAGGAGCAGAACAGAGGTCCTGCCTTCTTGGTCTGGAGGGCAGAAGGGGCAGTTCATTTTGGAGTGGGGGCGCTGGGAAGTGGTGGAGAACGAGAAACCGCGATGCTGAATGAGAACCCGGGGAGGACAAGGTACTGGCTGGGTCAGAAAACGGAACGCCGTCAGTAAGAAACAGATGAGGTTCCTTCTGAGCAAGGCGAGGGGGAGTGAGGAGCAGAATGCACCACGCCAAACGGGAAAGCAAGGGGCGGAGAAGAGCCCAGAGGAATCGGGGCAAGGGGAAGAGCACTGGGGGCGCAAGGGCATGCGCCGGAGACGATGGGGTGGGAGACTGGCGTCGCGGAAGCCCCGGGGCTGGTGGGGGGAGGGCTGCCCACAAGGAGGGGCCCGGCTGCGGAGGCCCGAGGGGCGGGGGTCGCGAGGCCAGCTAGGAGCTCGGGGGAGGTGCGGCCTGGGGGTGACAAGGGTAGAGGAGAGGCAGGGGCAGGAGGAGGGGCGCGGGGAGGGTGGGGCGCCGGGCAGCCCCGATACTCACACCTCCAGGATGCGGTCCCCCTTGCGCACCCCGGCCCGATCGGCCGCCCCCCCGGGCAGCACGGCGCTCACATGCTGCAGCGGCGCGTAGAGCTCCCCGTTGATGCTCCGCAGTTGCCCGCCCTCGCTCACTTGGCCCCGCACGTTGAAGCCGTAGCCGGACTCGGACTTGACGATGCGCACGACCCGCGGGCCGCCGCCTCCCCCGCCGCCGTTCCCGGCGCAGTGGAGCCCAGAACCCCCGCCGCCGCCGCCGCCGCCGCCTCCGTTCCTGTGAGGGGCTGAGGGGTGAATCCCTTCCCCGTCCTCGTCCGCCATCTTGCGAGCAGGCGAGCCGTACCCCCGCCCCCTACGCCTCCAAGGCCTCCCGGCGCGTGCTCGCCCTGCCCGGCAGCCGCACGACCCCCGACGCGCGCGCTCGATCCGCCGGCCGCGGGACCGACTCGGCCACCGAGCTGCTGGCGCGGGGTGAAGGGGAGGCAGGGGGCGGGGGGAAAGCGGACGATCAGGCACCCTGGGGCCTCCTGGGATATGTAGTTTTTGGGCGGCGGGGGCGGAGAGCGGTCTGGGGCCGGGCCGAGCCGAGGTTATATGACGCAGTTCGGAAGCAACGCCTGCCGGGAGTTGTAGTTTATCTTTCATGCTGGGTTAAGAGTTCGATCTGTTGGGTGGGGAACGGCTAACCCAGCACCCAGCGTGGTAAAATGATTCAGCTTCTGATGCAGATCAAGGTTTCCCCCCCACACTTTCATTTCATAACCTCTAAAAAACAGTAATGTTAAAATAACGTTTATGATTCAACACAGTCTTAAATTATATCAACCCATTTATTTGCACAGTAACTGATAAGTTGACCAGGGCCCAACAACCTGTGAGACAACCGGATCACGATTAGCTTCCCTATTTTACCTTATTAGGAAACAACCGTAGAGTGCTCAAAGTCATCCAGCTACTAAGTATCAGGAACTAAGGCCAGTTATTGTGCAACTTTCTTGTCCTGTATTGCAACTACAGTCATGTGCCACATGAGAACATTTTGGTCTACAATGGACTGCAAACAGAGGGAGGCCCCATAAGATGATAATGGAGCTGGAAAATGTCTATCACCTAGTGACACGGTAGCCACCGTAAGGTCATAACGCAACTCATTACGTGTGTGTTGTGATGCTCGTATTAACGGACCAGCTGCACTGCTGGTCATGTGAAAGTATAGCACACACAATTATGTACAGTACATAATACTTGATAATGGTAAGAACTATGTTACTAGTTTATGAATTCACTCTACTTGTTATCACTATTTTAGAGTGTACTCCTTCTACTTATGTTTTTTAAGTTAACTGTACAGCAGCCTCAGGCAGGTCCTTCAGAAGGTATTCTAGGTATTCCAAGTATTGTGGGTTTTTTTCAGGTATTCCAGGTATTGTGGGTGGGGGTGTTTGTTTGTTTGTTTGTTTGTTTGTTTTTGAGATGGAGTTTCGCTCTTATTTCACCCAGGCTGGAGTTCAATGGCATGATCTCAGCTCACTGCAGCCTCCACCTCCGGGGTTCAAGCAATTCTCCTGCCTCAGCCACCCAAGTAGCTGGGATTACAGGTGTGCGTCACTACACCTAGCTAATTTTTTTTTTTTTTTTTTTTTTTTTTTTGTATTTTTAGTAGAAACAGGGTTTCATCATGTTGGCCAGGCTGGCAAACTCCTGACCTCAGGTGATCAGCCACCTCAGCTTCCCAAAGTGCTGGGATTACAGGAATGAGCCACCGCACCTGGCCCCAAGTATTGTTACCATGAGATGATAGCTCTGTGCATGTTACTACCCATGAAGACCTTCCAATGGGACGAGATGTGGAGGTGAAAGTGAAATTGATCATCTAGATCCGGTGCAGGCATAGGTTATGTGTAGGTTTTAGTTTTTAACAAAAAAAACTTTAAAACGTAAAATTTTAAATTGCCTTAAATAGAGAAAAGCTTATGGAATAAAGATATAAAGAAAGAAAATATTTTGTACATCTGTACAATGTGCTTGTGTTTTTTTTTGTTGTTGTTTTTTTTTTGTTTATTCTTTTGAGACGGAGTTTCGCTCTTGTTACCCAGGCTGGAGTGCAATGGCGCAATCTCGGCTCACTGCAACCTCCGCCTCCTGGGTTCAAGCAATTCTCCTGCCTCAGCCTCCCGAGTAGCTGCGACTACAGGCATGTGCCACCATGCCCAGCTAATTTTTGTATTTTTAGTAGAAACAGGGTTTCACCATGTTGACCAGGATGGTCTCGATCTCTTGACCTCGTGATCCACCCGCCTCGGCCTCCCAAAGTGCTGGGATTACAGGCGTGAGCCACCGCGCCCGGCCTGTGTTTGTGTTTTAAGCTAAGTGTTATTACAGAAGAACCCCCCCAGATGTTTAAAGGTTGGGTGTAGTGGCTCATTCCTGTAATCCCAGCACTTTGGGAGACCAAGGTGGGAGGATTCCTTGAGCCCAGGAGTTTAAGACTAAAGCGGGCAACATAGTGAGACCCCATCTCAACAAAAAATGAAAAATCAGCTGGTGGCTGGGCACAGTGGCTAACACCTGCAACCCCAGCACTTTGGGAGGCCAAGGTGGGTGGATCATCTGAGGTCAGGCATTTGAGACCAGCCTGGCCAACATGGTGAAACCCTGTCTCACTAAAAATACAAAAAAATTAGCCAGGCATGGTGGCGGGCGCCTGTAATCTCAGCTGCTTGGGAGGCTGAGGCAGGGGAATGGCTTGAACCTGGAAGGCAGAGGTTAGAATGAGCCAAGATTGCACTGTTGAGCTCCAGCCTGCATGATAGAGTAAGACGCTGTCTCAAAAAAAAAAAAAAAAAAACTAGCTGGGCATGATGGCACATGCCTGTAGTCCCGGCTACTCGAGAGGCTTAGGTGGGAGGATCACTGGAGCCCAGGAGGTTAAGGCTGCAGAGAGCTGAGATCATACCACTGCACACCAGCCTAAGCATCAAAGTGAGATCCTGTCTCAAAAAAAAAAAAAAAAGAGATCTCACAAAATATGGGATGAGGACATAAAAATTAATGTGACTTCATTTTACAACCAAGCTAATGAAGAAGGATCTTGATTAGGTTACACAATGAAGTTGAAATAAGAGTTTTGCTCCAAAATAATAGTGGCATTTGGGCTGAACATGAATCACTTGGTTTGAACTGAGCACTGGATGGGAAGGAGCTTATCTACTAAAGCAAGGCACTAGAGAAAGGAAAAAGAAGGGAGCCTCCCCTAAAAGTTATTTTTTCATTGGTTTATTAGATAAACATATACTGAAGACCTACTGTGCTCTATACTCTGTAATGGTGGCTAGGGATGCAGAGATAAATACAATAATACCTACAAACTTCCTGAAGGGCAATAGGATATGGTCAAACTTACAAATAGACATATTCCTTGATCTGGAAGCAGTTCCACTTCCAGGAGTCCATTCTGCTGTTACACTTGCACATGTGTGAAGTGATGTTTTTATGAAGTTAAGTCATTGCAGCATTATTTGTATCCACAAAAGACTGAAAACGACCTAATGTTTATTCGTTAAATCATGATACATCCACAATGGAAAACTAAATCAATGTAAACACAGAATCAGGAAGCACTTTATCCACTTATAGGGAATGATCATATCCTCAATACTGTATATGATTCAGTGAAAACAAGGTGCAGTACAACCTATACAACATGATACCATTTGTATATAAAAGGGGAACCATGGGCCAGGTACAGTGGCTCACGTCTGTAATCCCAGCACTTTAGGAGGCTGAGGCGGGTGGATCACCTGAGGTCAGGCATTCGAGACCAGCCTGGCCAACATGGCGAAACCCCATCTCTACTAAAAATACAAAAATTAGCCTGGTGTGGTGGCATGCACCTGTAATCCCAGCTACTCAGGAGGCCAAGGCAGGAGAATCGTTTGAACCTGGGAGGTGGAGGTTGCAGTGAGCCGAGATCATGCCACTGCACTCCAGCCTGGGCGACACAGTGAGACTCCGTCTCAGAATATAGAATAAAAATAAAAGGGGAACCATATATATTTTTATATCTCTAGAAGAATTCACAAGAAATTGATAACACTGATTGCTGCTGGGGAGGGAGACTGGATAGCTAAGGTGTCAGAGGCAGACTTTTCACTTTATACCTTTATGTAGCTTCTGGATTTTCAGTCAGATGAGTGTGTTGCCTATTCAAAAAATAAATTCAAAAATATTTAGAAAGGATCAGACTGGAAGAAAAGGTGATCAGAGCATCAAAATAGGAAAATAAAATAAGAAACCATTACTGCCGGTGGGAATTCGCAATCTAGCAGGAGAGAAAACAAAAGAAAAAGCCATTGCAATGCAGCATGTTGAGAGCCGTGATGAGTCCTGCACAAGCTGCTAGGAGTGCACACAGGAGGGACTTCCCCGCATCCAGAGGGAGGAGTTAGGGAGGATGACTCACGAAATGGGAGAGCTGAGCTGAGTGATTCCAGATGAGAAGACAGCAATTGCATCGGAGAAGGACAGTGGTCGAAGGGCATTTCTGACAAAGGAAACAGCATATTCAAACACACAGACATTTGAAAGAACACAGTACAGTGTGAGACCTTGCAGTTCAGTAGGACTGGAGCAGAGGAGACAGGATGTGGACAGAGGAGGTGGGCAAGAGTCAGATCCAGGAGGACTGAAAATATCGAATATCATGCCCAGGAGTTTGAATTTCATTCCCTAGTGTTGAGGGGCCTCTGAATGCTTTTAAGCAGAGCTTAGGCATTCACAAATTTGTGCTTCAAAAAGTTCATGCTGCAGGACATGTGGAGAATGAATTCAGATAGAAACATCAGTTAGGAAGCATTTGCAGTGATTCCGGTGTGAATTAATGAGATGCCGCTAGGGCAGGAGCGGTGGGAATGCAAGGAGGGGGATGCACAGGAGAAAAAGGACTTGGTGACCACTAGGATCTCGGGTGCAAAGGTAGGGGAGGAAGGAATGACAAGATTCCTGAGGTGGTGGTGTGATTCCCCAAGACAAGGCATAAAAAAGAAAGAGGAAGAGGTTTTCAGGGAAGATGAATTTAATTTGTTTCAATTTGTTTGATTTGAACAAGAAGCTTAGTTTAATCTGGGGCCTGTTGGATTTGAGGGGCTTGCGGGAGAACCAAGAGAAATTGTCCAGCAACTGGCTAAACACATGAGCGGAGCCCTGGGGAAAGGAGTCTGGGCCAGAACTTAGATTTGGGAGCCATCGGCCCTGGGTGTTGGGTGAGAACCCCAAAACACATTTTGCGGTAAGATGAGAGGAGTACCAAGGCCAGAACTGGGAGAATCTCCTCCCGTCGCCACTGCATCTAGGAGACTCAAAGAGGGAGAGGAGCCAATGAAAGAGGAGCCAGGGGCCCGGGTGACCCAGAGAGAGTGGGAGTCAATTATGCTGCTAAACAGGACCTGGGCCATTACAGGGCACTTCGCATCTGAGAGCTTGATTCGTTCCCACAGTAACAAAGTCAATCAAAGTAGTCACCAGAAGCTGGGCTCAGAGGACCAGCAGGTCCCAGTTACACTGCTAGTTAATACCGGACCTGAACCTTGAACCCAAATTTTCTGACACCAAGCCGGGACATTCTCCTTCCCCTACCCAGCTTCCTTTTGGTTAAATAAGAAAAAGTTCCTCCTACCCCTTGTGTCTGCAAAGTCGTCAAGTTTCTGTTGCCTTTTTGCGTAGGAATTACTTAGGTGAGAATCCCTCCTCCATACTTGTGCTCATGGCATTCTTTGGTCCTAGATGTTCTGCCTCTTCTATTTCCCTTTGCTGAAATAAATTCTACTCATCCTTTAAGACCTGGCTGAAGTCCTTCCGCAAAGCCTCCCTCGGGGAGTCCAGATCACTCTGACATCTCTCTTTTCTAAATTCCTGAGGCAAATACACCTTCGGGTGACCCCCTTAGTGAGTCATGCTCTTGTGCAATCCCCTCCTCTCGAGTGTGGGTAGAACCTGTGACTTGCTTCTAGGCAATAGAATATGCCAAAGGTGAGGATGTGCCATTCCCATGATTATATGACATTATATAACACTTCTTAGCAGACTAGAGCAGGAGACTCATGCCAGTCTTGAGGAAGCAAGCGGCCACTTTGTGAACTGCCTGTGGAGAGGGCCACATGGCCAGGAACTGCAGGGTCCTCTCTAGGTGCTGAGTGTAGCTTCTGGATGACACCAAGAAAATGGGGTCCTCGGTCCTGCACCCTCACGAAATCCTGCCAGCAACCACATGCACTTGGAAGAGGATCCTGGGCTCCTTGAAGAAACGCAGCCCAGCTGGCACCTTGACTGCAGTCTTGTGATGCCATCAGCCCAGGACCCAGTTAAGCCCAGCCCAGACTCCCAACACCAGTAGAAACTGTGAGATAGTACATACTTGTTGCTTTAAGCTGCTAAGTCTGTGGTACTGTGTGACATAGCAATGAGTAATTTAATATAACTCTTACTGCATTTAGGTCAGTACCACTCTGTTTTTTTGTGTGTGTGTTTTTTTTTTTTTTCCAGAAAGAGAGTCACTGGGCACGGTGGCTCACGCCTGTAATCCCAGCACTTTGGGAGGCCGATGCAGGCAGATCACTTGAGGTCTGGAGTTCAAGACCAGCATGGCCAACATGGTGAAACCCCATCTCTACTAAAAATACAAAAATTAGCCGGGCATGGTGGCACACGCCTGTAATCCTAGCTACTTGGGAGGCTGAGGCAGGAAAATCACTTGAACCCAGGAGGCAGAGGTTGCAGTAAGCCGAGATCTCACCATTACACTCCAGCCTGGGTGACAGAGTGAGACTCCGTCTCAAAAAAAAAAAAAAGAAAGAAACAGTCTCACTCTGTCACCCAGGCTGGAGTGCAGTTTAGGCCATAACAATTTCATGTCTAGTTTAACTAACTTTACTTTTCCAATCTGAACATAAGCTGCTTGAAAACAAGGAACTGGTCATACATGGCTTGTGCCCTGACACTGTATGAGAATGAGAAGCACAGAGAGGGAGCTGAACAAGTGTTTCTAGAACGTCAGTCCAGAAAAGGATGAAAAAGTGGCTAATAGGGCCAGGGTGGGGATCAAATCAACGATATGTAGAAAATGCCTGGCCAAATGCTTAGCACATCACCGTGTGTGTGTGTGTGTGTGTGTGACAGTCTCACTGTGTGTGTGTCTGTCTGTGTGTGTGTGTGTGACAGTCTCACTGTGTGTGTGTCTGTGTGTGTGTG
>PVKV010039871.1:0-12699 GCA_004027835.1 Alouatta palliata | reverse complement strand
TATTATATGATATATCATATAACTATGATATATTATATGATATATCATAGTTCTGAAACAGGAAGCTGATTCAGAATTGTTACTAAACTTGAATTCAAGATTTCTAACTTGGAATCATCTCTAGTAGTGTTGGGGTTAAAGGATTACTTTGTTGGCTAGTCAGCTGCTTTTAAATTAGCAACTATTGATATTTCTGTCAAAGGGCTTTGCTTCTCTTACATAGGACTTACTGTTTCTACTCCTGTGTCTTTTCCAAAATCAACCTCACATGTGTGAACACACAGACACACACACACACACACACACACACACACACACACCTCTGCATCCTCCAGATTCTCTTAATGATCAATCTCTGTGAGCCCTTTCAAGATCCCATTCCAAATACCCCCTCTTTTCAAAGTATTTCCACTCCTTTTAGAGGAAACTAAAGTAATTCAGGAATTCTAAGGAAGACCTGCATCCTCAATTTGGCGCCTCAATAACAGTATGATTTAAACACATTGCTTTGGTTCTCTGCCTGTAAGATGGACTGGTAAACACTGGTCCCACCAAATCACATAGCTGTTGTCAGAATCAATGAAATGACATATGCAAAGATGATGAGAAAACAGAAAATGCTTCTAGATATTATCATTATTATCCCCTACTGTGCTGTCACCAACACCTGGGTCTTCAGTCTAAATGAGACCATGTGAGTTTGTGCTTGGTGACACGTTGCCTGTAACCAAGTTCAAATCTGACTATGAACTCCCTGGGAATACAGATTGCGTTCATCATTTTTTTCATACATTTTGTGCAGTGTTGTACACATACTAGGTCCCAAAATGTGTTCCTTCACTGGGAGGCTAATCATCGCCAAAGACCTTTCTCAGTGGAAAACGCTGTGATCTCTACACATAATGCTTGCTGTCACTAAAACAGGGTGGCCTTCCCTAGACTCATGCTTTGAGACAGAGTTCCACTGAGTACATTCCTCAGAGCTCAAGACCCAGAGATGTTTTGCAAATATAAGCGTCTGTGGTTCAAAAACTTGGGGGGTACACCTTATTGTATCCCTCTTAGAAAGTTATCAGGTCCGGTGGTGTGTTGAAGAGTCACAGAATTTCTGCTAAGAGGCAGGCAACTTTGTTTACTCTGGAGTGTCATTAACCCACTTGAAGGGAGATGTTTTCTCTCCGTCAGCACTCATTTGCCTCCTTGCTAAACAGATGTCCCTTAGAAGTCACTTTGGGAAATGTCCCAGAAGAGTGTTGCAAGTACAAGTCATAAAAATCAGCTTCATGAGCTGAAGTAGGGATTGGCAAGCCGTAGTCCAGTATGGGATCTGGCCTGCTGCATGGTGTTGTGTGGCCTGCAGGCTGAGGATGGTTTTTCCACTTTCCAGTGGTTTAATAAAAACAAAAGACTTATATTTTGTAACACAAGAAAATTACATGAAATTCAAACCTCAGCGTCTGTAGGTAAAGTCCTTCTGGAGCACAGCCATGCCCATTGGTTTGCGTTTTGTCTGTGGCTGCCTGCATGCTACAGCAGCAGAGTAGAGTAGCTGTAATAAGAACCCCATGTCCCTCAAAGCTGAAAATGGCCCTTTACAGAAAAAGTTTGTTCATCCTGGTCTAAAGCATCACTTTTTTTTTTTTAAGCTACAAATTCTTGCTCTCTTGCCCAGGCTGGAGTGCAGTAGCACGATCTTGGCTCACTGCAACCTTGACCTCCTGGGCTCAAGTGGTCCTCCTGCCACAGCCTCCCACGTAGCTGGAATCACAGACACTCGCCACCATGCCCAGCTAATTTTTTTTTTTATTTTTTCTGGAGACAGGAGTCTTACTTTGTTGTCCAAGCTGGTCTCAAACTCCTGGGCCCAAGTGATCCTCCCACCTTAGCCTCCCAGAATGCTGGGATTACAGGCATGAGCCACCTTCCCTGACCTAAAGCATCACTTTTAACAAATGAAATAGAAAAGGATAGAAAATGCCAAAGTATATCACATGTGGGAAGGATAATTATGTTTCAAGGAGCACTGGCTTCAACAAAACGTCTGTATATTATGCATGCACGTGCACCCTGGGTCACAATATAAAATGTATTCCTTACTGTGAATCACAGTCCCATTTTTTAATGTTTCTAAAACCATATTAGAACCTGCCTATGACTTATGCTTACAAGTCAGTGAGGTCTACCTAGGTAGCTAGAATGGTGAGCAAGAGAGAAGGAACAGAAAAGAACCGATTGATGAATCCAGGTACTCTACCTGCCATGTCCACATAAAGCATCTCACTGAAGGTTCTTTCGAATGGTCCAAAACATAGTATTAAGTGATCTGCAGAATATGCATCCCTATCAAAGACTACTCCGAACCAACGTAAAACATTACTGTTCATCTAACCTCAAAGAGGGCTCCATTCCTAAAATAACTCATCCACCCATCCACCACATGGTCATCAAGTCTGGAAAGACCAAGTGAGGAGATGCAGGGGGATTGAGAAATCTAGCCCGGTAATAATTATAATAACTTGACCATAATGATAATAGCCAAAATCATATTTATTCAATACCTATTAGTAGGGATTGTACTAGGCACATTTATTTCATTGAGTCCTGAAAACAACTCTATTATGAGAGGATTATCATGATCCGTATTTTCCAGTTAAAGATCAGAGGCACAAAGAGGCTAAATTACTTGCCCAAGGTCAACCAGGGAGTAAGAAGACAAGCTCGAACTTGAACTTTAGACAGATCTCCAAACCTGTCCTTTTAACTATTTCATTATATTTTCTGGGCATTCATATATCTCATCAATTCATATCTGCTGGAAAAAAGAACTGAATCCGTTGAGTGATAAAGGCATAGAAACAGGTTTTATTATGGAAATTGTCCTATGGAGGGAATGCTACAACCAAAGTAATAAACAACACCGAATAACACATGTACAACTGATATGGCTGGAAACGTAAGTGTCCCAGGATTGAATTATCCTCAAATTTGAATTATAGAGGCATAACTCAAATTACCCCCTTGCCTGGTACCTAGCCCGAAAGACGTATTTTTAAAATAAACATTTTGTGCTGCCTTGCCTCCTCACGCTGCACACTGTCATGTAAAAGCCACAGCCTTCCCAACGTGATTCATCAGAAAAATCAAGGGGGAAAAGAGTCGTGATCTGATATACTGAGCTCTCTTAAATTACGCGGCAGCCACTTCCCGTATAGTGCAGGGGAAGACAGAAATGCGATGACTAAGTACGTCTCAGACTGTCACGTCCGTGAACCGGGGAGTGGGGTAGTTCACTGAATCATGCTCTGGTAGCTCTGCACATCCATCGAGACACGAGGTAGCCAAGCCGGCTTGCCCAAGATGAAAGTCTGAGTAATTCAGAGGAGGCTGTAATTCTTTATAAAACATACACTAAGTAGTTTTGTTGACTCCTACATGACATTTCCAAGGTGGTTGGAAAACCAGACCATTTGTTACACAGAATCTAGATCAATACAGTCTGTGGAAGAAGATGAGCAATGTTAAAAAAAAATTATGTAATTCAACAGGGGCTGAATAATTCCATACCTTACACGTTTCCAATTTTATGTTTTAAATTTGAGATTGAGAAGGATACGGCAATATGGCAAAACATCAGAATCCTGTTTCTCTTCTTAGATACAAATTTAAAAAGAAAATGCTTTTGTCTCATTTGAAAAACCAAACTATACTAAGAAAACAGTCGATTGCTTTTGTCCTTTTCTTTAAATTTTTTTTTAAAGCAGCTTTCCTCACCGTCACTCTGACAGGAGTCTGAAAAATTAACACATCACTAAGACCATGTGAGATTTAACTTTTGATACACAACAAAGTGGGTTACTGCTGTGCTGGCTATTTTTAATCCACCTTGTGAGTGTGCTTTTTTTATTGCTTTATACAGCATATCTGATTCCCTCTAAAGCACCAACTAAAAAATCTATCCAGCTGTCATTTGCTGCCTGGTAACATCTATCATCACTCAGCCTGGCAAGTCTAGTCTATGAGGCAGAGGGGAGAGGAGACAGGAGGCAGAGTCAAGGACTGTCACATGGGATGGGAAAAAACTTGTCACAGTTATTTATGACTCTTGCTCGGGCACATAATAGGATACATAAGCCTCTGTTTCGGTTTCAAGCACCTTCGCAAGGCTGCTCCCTTGTCGAAGTTGGGCGCAGGCAGCTCTGCTTTACACATACAATTTCCTGAACAATGCCAGGCACTTGTGAAGTGACAGTGACAAATATGGGAGTTGGTGGCTGTAGCTCTGTGGGCTGTGAGGAGCGGGCGAGTGTCAGTAATCAGAAGAACTACCACGTGAAGCCCCAATACCTCCACCCCCCAATTCCTTTCTTCCTCGTCAAAGACTTCCTTCCTCTTCTTGCTTTCAACTGCCAGGACGCCTGTTTAGAGAATAGGAAATGGTGCATTCCAGCTTGTATTTTATTAGTCTAAGCCATATTTATCCTACTCAAGGAGGAGGGAGCTTCTGTGTTCATTTGTTTCATCTCTACCCGTCCCTATACACACAGAGCAAGAAAACAATTCCAGGCTTTCAACTGTAAGCGTCCTCTGCATTCACGCCCACTAAATATCCATGTTTCTGAATAATTGGTTCAATTAATTTTCTGCCTCTGGATGTATTCTCAAAAGCAAGTGCTGGATTAGATGGTAATTTTTATCCAGTTCTGGAATCTCAGGCCTGCCACCAAGCCCTTGGCTTCAGTAGCCTCAGAAGGGTCTAATCTTTGGCTCTTTGGAGAAACTTAAAGGAAACTCCATCAACATTCTCTGTACCCAACAGACTATGGCAAACAGAAAGGCTGAGCTTGCAACGTTTAAGATAATTAAACATAAAATGAAGGTCCAGCCCAATAAGTGACTCTTGCACACTTTGTGGCTCTAGCATGGTCCGACATTAACCTAGGGGCCCACAGAGTCCTCAGGTACCTTGGCATCACCTGACCAGACTCTGCTGAAGAGAAATGGCAAAGACCTCAATTAAAGATAATAGGAGCATGATGGCCTGTACAAACCCTGGAAGCCAAATCAGAAATTAACACGAGGAAGAAGAAAATCTGTGAAAAGCACCCAGAAACATCAGTTTTATTCCAATTACCTGTTTAGAATTTACTAAAGTCAGCTACCTTAGCTTAGAAATATCATAAGAGGCCATGAGAAAATGTCCTTGTTTTACTGAATTAGTCCAAACCTATCATAAATAGTGCATGAAAATGAAAATCTGATGATGTAATTACTACCAAATAACACCATATTGTGGCTGGAATTCTGCATACTTCTGTCCTAAGCCTGTAAGGTGTCTGTACGAATTCAAGAAATGAAGCCCACAGGGATCACCCAGGATTCACCATCTGCCCAGAAATCATTTCTCTAGCGTCACATCCTCCCCTCTCCCTCTCTCTGTCCTCTGGGGAATTACAAAGTTGAATTCCATGGGTGGCCTTGTGCCTCCCTGTGTCTTGTCTACAAAGTGACCTCTTTCACTTGTTGAATTTAAATGTCTTCAGGGTAAATATGGATTCTCTAGATCACTAAAGACTTCATCATCCTTTTTTTTTTTACTTTTATACTCTACACTCTGCTTTTTCTTTTTTTTTCTGTTTTTCTTTTAATTATTATAAGTTCTGGGATACATGTGCAGAACGTCCAGGTTTGTTACATAGGTATACACGTGCCATGGTGGTTTGCTGTACCCATCAACCCATCATCTACATTAGGTATGTCTCCTAAGGCTATCCCTCCCCTAGCCACCCAGCCCCTAACAGGCCCTAGTGTGTGATGTTCCCCTCCCTGTGTCATGTGTTCTCATGGTTCAACTCCGACTTATGAGTGAGAACATGCAGTATTTGGTTTTCTGTTACTATGTTAGTTTGCTGAGAATGATGGTTTCCAGCTTCATCCATGTCCCTGCAAAGGACATGAACTCATCCTTTTTCATGGCTGCATACTATTCCATGATATATATGTGCCACATTTTCTTTATCCAGTCTATCATTGATGGACATTTTGGTTGGTTCTAGGTCTTTGCTATTGTAAACAGTGCTGCAAAAAATATACGTGTGCATGTGTCTTTATAGTAGAATGATTTATAATCCTTTGGGTATACACCCAGTAACAGGATTGCTGGGTCAAAAGTTATTTCTGGTTCTAGTTCCTTGCGGAATCGCCACATAGTGTTCCACAATGGTTGAACTAATTTACACTCCCACCAATGGTGTAAAAGCATTTTTATTTCTCCACATCCTCTCCAGCATCTGTCGTCTCCCGACTTTTTAATGATTGCCATTCTAACTGGTGTGAGATAGTATCTCATTGTGGTTTGCATCAACATTCTCTGTCTTACATTCAGCCCTTCCCCTCATTTATGTTACCCATTTGGCCTCGAAAAAAAATCATTTTGCAACGACTCTTACCTTTCTTTTCCTTTTTGATATTTTCCTATGGCCCTTTCATGTATAGTATGAGGAATTAGTCTTTGTCCACCATGTTCACGTGCATGCACATACACAGACACACACACACACTTCACATTTTCAAACAGAAGAGGGACCACCTCTCCCCTACCTGGGCCAAAGTACTGTATCCTGAGCACCACCCACCTCTGATGCCTCCCAAGTTTCTCTATGCAACAAGAATGACTTGCCTATCTGAGAAGCTGGTGATAGACCTGATGTCTACGAGGCCACACTCCCAGGTATAGAATCACTGGCCCGGAATTCCTAACAAGCTTCCTGCTAGATGGTTCGCATGACCAGCTCACCTTACAGTGTGATAAATATGACTATGATGCAAACCACTCAAAAGCATCCAGCTTCCATCCCCGGGACTTTTAGAAACTCATTTATTTAACAGACATTTACTGTTGGGCCAGGGGTTGGTGATGGAGTCATGAGCAAGAACAACATAGTTTCTGCTTTCATGAAGTTTTCTCTAGGATGACACTTAAGTTGCAGTAGTGAAATGTGCATCACAAAGCAAATACAAGGTGTAACAGTAAAAGCATCTGACACAGGAACCTGACTATAGGTGGTTTGAGGTGGTAGCTCAGTATGGTCCTTGAGAATAAGTGGGAGTCATTCAGGTTGATGACTTGAGGGAGTTACGCAGCTTCTCTGCTCTGAAGATTAAATGAGCTAATATTGGTAGAAAAGCACTATGAAACTACAAAACGGTTAGTTGGTAATGTTGCAAAATAGAGAAAGGTGACAGTACACCCTCAATGTCACTAGACATACATATGGTTCAAGAGCTTTGGACTCAGACAGGGATGGGTTCAAATCTTGACCCCGACGCTCACTCTCAACAGGGGTTAGGCCATTACTTGTTTCAGTCTCAGTGTCTTCACCATTAAAAAGATAATAATACCTGATTAACCAAATTATGGATATCAAACTCCTTGGTACTACTGTCCCTGTTACATATGTAGAAGTGGTCAGTGAATGTAAGTTTGCTTTTTATTGTTACATCTGGCATCCCAAAAAAATGGCAAAAGAGGGATAAAAATATAACTAAGAATCATTGACTGGGAACCATCCAGACTTCCAGCGTAGGGTGGATAATGAATTCCTTGCATTGCAGCAGCAACTATGGCTCAGCAAACACTTCCATTTCCGTGAGCTCATCCAGTCCTGCAAAAACCTGGTTAAGCAAGAAGGGTGGGTGCCTCTATCTTGATCTAATAAATGTGAAACCATGAACCAAAAAGTAAGTGGCCTATTCAAGAGTTTCAAATGCAGGGGATATTTGGAATTTGGGTATTCTGAATCCTAATGCTTTGCTTTTCAATCACAACATACTCAGCTCTCCAAGGTAGTGATGGCTCCAGGGTCTGCCAACCCTCTTTGGGTAGGATTTGGATTACCTTATCTAGAGCCTGGGTCAGCAAATTCTGGTCCAAGGGCCAAATCCAGCCCTCTTCCTCTCATTAAAGTTTTATTGGTACACAGTCACGCCCATTTAATATATTACCTATGCTTGTTTTTGCACTGCAACAGCAAAGTTGAGTAGTCATGACAGAGACCTTATGGGCACAAAGCTGAAAGTATTTATTATCTAGTCCTTTACAGAGAAGTTTGCCAAATCCGATCTATACCATTTGTAATATAACAACTCCAACACATGCTGCCCAACTCAGAGTGAAATAGGGTACTCCAGCTGAACCACCAATGCAAGAGCTAATAGGAACAGATCAGTGCCTAAGACAAGGCTTTCTGATGGTTTTCAACACCACTACTATTTAAAAAGAGTTTTATAATTGTTATTAATAATATTAAATAATTCTTAATTTATTAAGATATTTAAAAATTATCCTTAATATAGGGTTACATTGTTTTAAAGTCTTACTCCATAAAGATGTATATTGAATAACTTACAGTGAAAATATACACTGTCTGGGATGTTCTTTTCTTTTCTTTTCTTTCTTTTTTTGACACAGTTTCACTTTTGTCACCCAGGCTGGAGTGCAATGGTAAGATCTTGGCTCACTGCAACCTCTGCGTCCCAGGTTCAATCAGATTCTCCTGCCTCAGCCTCCCAAGTAGCTGAGATTACAGGTGCCAGCCACCACACCCAGCTAATTTTTGTACTTTTAATAGAAATGGCGTTCACCATGTTAGCCAGGTTGGTCTTGAACTCCTGACCTCAGGCAATCCACCCACTTCAGCCTCCCAAAGTGCTGAGATTACAGGTGTGAGCCATCGCACCCAGCCTGCCTGAAATGTTCTTTAAAATATACCAGGAAAAACAAGATGAGGAGTGGGTGGATTAGTGACTCAAAGATGAAATAAAAGTGGCATGATGTTGAGGCTAGATGATGAGGTACAAGGGGAATTATTATACTTTTCTTTTTACTTTAGTATGTGTTTGATAATTTCCATAATAAAAAGTTATACTTAATAGGCTATTTTTAAAGCATTTTATCAACTCTTTTTTAAAAATCTCATCTGACTATAACAATGCATATTTTGTACTGTTGCAGAAAAATGTTTATGACCTGAAGATATGGCCCAGATCACCAACCATGCAATTTATTTTCCGAGGAAAGAAAAGAGCTAGTGCAACTTCATACAAGGAGCCCATCATTCTTCCTTGATCAGAGATATTTTCTCCTCCCAGCCACTAATCTGCTCTCTGCTCATACATTCGTACATTTTTAGAATGATATTATGCATTTGAAGAGTCATTCAGGGAACTAAAGTTCACTGTGGTTTGAAGTCTTATAACGACAAAATAATGTTGTCCTAACTGATCTTTCACATCAATGCAGACAAAAGCACTTTGGTATATAAGTTTAAGGCTTAATCGTATCAAAGTCAGGAGGTTCTGATTAGAGTACATTAGGCTTGACACGCTCAGGTAGAATTCAATCAAAGATGGAGTTGCAGTTTCTATGTTTTAAGTATCATAGTCTATATTTACATATAATAATATTATAAAAATAATGTTATTTTAATTTTGTTGATTAATGGAAAGAATATTGTCTTATGATTGGAATTTTCCTCCTCTTTGTCACGTGGAAAACCCTACAATGATAAATATTAGTCTAAGAAAGCTGAATGAGGTTGAAATCTTCACATCATCATTTTCATCATCACCTTCATTCTGGTCAGCTTCATCATTTTCATCATCTTTATCACCATCATTTATTATTATCATTTTCGTTATCATTTTTCCATCATTATCAATATCCTCCTTCATGGTCACCATATCCTCTATCATACACAGATTTAGGAATTTTCCAATTAGACACAATTTCATTTGTTGCTGACAACTCTATGAGGTAGAAAAATTGAAGTTGCAATCATATGTGAATTCAACCGTGTGAACAGGGCAAAAAAATAAAAAAAAGAGCAAGAAATGAATATAGTGACTTCATGGCATATCTACTACAGTTATGTGCCACTCAATGATGGGGACGTATTCTAAGAAATGCATCTTTAGGTGACTTCATTGTGTGGACATCATAGAGTGACTTGTACAAACTTGGATGGCACAGCCTATTACATACCCTGGCTATATGGTATAGACTATGGCTTTCTAGACTACAAACCTATGTAGCATGTTACTATACTCAATACCTTAGGTAAAGTAAAAGATGCGCCTGGAATATCTCATGGTGCCGAAAGAAAGATGGAGCACGTCAAAAGGACACAGGAACTATCTTCAAGGGACTCCCATGCACCCAATCTGAAACAATTTTAGTATTAAAATAAATAATAATGTTAATAGATTAAAATCCGTTGGATAAAATAGAAAACCATGTTTTCGTGATGATAAACATAAATGCAATGTATTCAATATTTTAGATGCCACATATAAATGAGAAAAAATGGTATTTTTATTTCTGTTTCTGGCTTATTTCACTCAGTATGATGTCCTCGAGGTTCATCCATGTTGTGGTAAATAACAGAATCTTTTTTCTTTAGGCAAAATAATACTCCATTGTATATATATACCACAACTTCTTTATCCATTCATCCATTGATGAACACTGTTGAACTGTTGTTTCCATATCTGAACTATTGTGAATAATGCAGTAATGACCATGGGAGTGCAGCTATCTTTGCAAGGTGGTGATTTTATTTCCTTTGGGTGCATATACTCATCAGAGAGACTGCTGGGTCATGTGATAGTTCTATTTTAAATTTCTTTAGGAACCCCCAGGGAACTGTTTTTCATGATGGCTACACCAATCTACTTTCTCACCAACAGTGTATACGTGTTCCCTTTTCCTTACATCCTCACTAATATCTGGTATTTTTTGTCCTTTTAATAACAGTCCTTCTGAATGGAATAAGATAATATCTCATCATGGTTTTGATTCACATTTTCCTGATGATTAGTGATGTTGAGCACTTTTCCATATACCTGTTGACCATTTTGATGTCTTCTTTGGAGAAATGTGTATTCAGGTCCTTTGCCCACTTATTAACTGAGTTATTCATTTTTTGTTTGCAATTGAGTTGTGTGAATTCTTTATATGTATTGGATATTAATCCCTTATCAGATACATGGTTCAAAATATTTTCTCCCAATCCATAGGTGGCTTTATTTTTTGTTTTAAACGAACATGTAGAAACAGAATAAAATGGTGGTTATCTGGGTGGGGTGTGAGAAATGGGGGGTAGGAATGACAAGCTCTAGATCAAAATGTATAAAATTACATTTATATGGGGTAAGCTATAGATTTAATGTGCAACATGAGGACCATCATCAATTATGTTGTATTGCATATTGATAATCTGCTAAGAGAGGAGGTTTTAGGTACTCTTAACACACACACACACACACACACACACACACACACACCCCCAGAAAGGTAACTACATAAGATGATGGGTATGTTAGTTTGCTTGACTATAGTAATCACTTCACTTTGGAGATATGTCTGTCTATCTATCTATCTATCTATCTATCTATCTATCTATCTATCTCAAGGTAAGCATATCAAAACTTCCTGTTGTTAACCTTAAATACACACAATGAAATCATAAATAAATGTATAAATTGACCTTTTGATGAATAAAACTGTAGACCAAATAATGGCTCCTGCCAAATATGTCTATGTCCAGTCCTCAGAACCTGTGAATATGTTAAGTAAACGTTGATTTCTGTCCTCCTAACATAATGGCTCTTCCTCACCAAGCCTCTGCAGTCATTTTTCCCTCTGACCGGAATGTGTTTCCCCCACTCTTGGCATAGGTGGCTCTTCCTCACTCTTCATGTTTTCAGGCAAAATATTCCCATTTAAAAGATACTGTCTACAATGAATCACATTCATTTTCTCTAACTACATCAAGAATAGCAGTTCAGTAGCTCTCTGCGAGTGCAGGCACTCAACTTTAATCCGAAGGAAAGATGAATTTCTTGAAGTGTAACTACTTAACATGGGTAAGTAGCATGGGTATCTATCTGTATATGGTTCTTAGACTTCATGCCAGCCATCAGTCAATGTCATATGACATGGCTGCCTGATAAGCAGATGTTAACAATAGATAATACAACTCACCAAACACAAGATTCTTTTTTTTTTTTTTCTTTTCTTGAAATTATGCCACGGTGGGGAGTGGAACAGAAAAAACCTCTCGTAATATGGGGCACACTCTCAGGTGCTTACATCACTTTTCTGTTTGAAGTAAAGTCACTGTCCAAAATAATTTCAACCTCTTTCAGCCCGATCACATTCTATTAGATCATTCTACCTAATTTCCTTCATGGCATTGATCGTTGTCTGGAATTGTTTATGTATTTGTTTCCTTTTTTAACTTGCTATTCAAAAGCTATGTGGTAAAAGGGGGGAAGGGAAGAAGGAAGAGAGAAAGGGAGAGAAGGAAAGAAGGAAAAATGGAAGGAATCAAAGAAGGAAGAAGAAAGGGAGGGTGAGAAGGAAGAAAGGAGAGAAAGAGAAGAGTTATAAAGTGTGTGTAGGTTCTGGTTGATACCTGCTTAAATTTAAGACTATCACATGCACACGGATGTTCATTGCAGCACAGTTTACAATAGCAAAGACCTGGAACCAACCCAAATGCCCATCGATGATAGACTGCACAAGGAAAATGTGGCACATATACACCATGGAATATTATGCAGCCATCAAAAACGATGAGTTCGCATCGTTTGTAGGGACATGGATGAACCTGGAAACCATCATTCTCAGCAAACTGACAC